>CAIGRL010059708.1:0-14210 GCA_903798325.1 Fraxinus xanthoxyloides | reverse complement strand
AACGTTTTCCACCTTTTGTGCATCAAAGGGTTGTACCTAGGAAAAGGGAGGAAAACATTTTCCGTGAAAAATTTAGCATATCAAACAGTCAAAAAGTAGAAGTAGGAAAATATTTTCCTACTTCCATGAAAAATGTGGCCAATCAAACACGCCCTAAAGGAAGAAGAAGAAGACGAACCAATGGTCCAATGCGGCAATCTTCTTCCCAAAAATTCGTCTGGTGAAGCCCAGCACACGCGACCGCCCCCTAGCCGAGTGCTGGGTCCGCCACTGATTTAAACCATATTTTTCATATAATGAGAATACATTCAGAAATAGGCTGAAGCAACATGTATTTGAATTGAAGAAAGTTGGAAAGAGGGTTGCTGGAACTATTCTTGACCACCAAGTTAATGTGGATTCCGAGAAAGACCATCAAAGTGTTGGTGAAATAGAGTGAATGCAGCCTTATGGAGAATACAAGGGAAAGAACGAATGATCCGTCATTTAATTAATTAGTGTCAATTTAACTTGCTAATTAAGTTTTCTTAACGTGATTCTAGTTCAAAATGGCATCAACTGGAATCTTATTTTTCCATTTTAAGAAAGTCCACAAAGTAGGAAGTGAGAATCATAAATGAATATGAATTTTTTAATCACACAAATCATATCATGTTTGGTCTCCATTATTTTCAATATACATTTTTCTCTCATATTTTCAATTACACATTTTTCAATAAAATAATATTACACGTAAACTTAAGATTTCATTTATTTTTTAACCACATATTCTTCATCGAATCATTATTCTGCCCAAACAAGTTTTGTGACATTAGTTTCAATTTATATTATCAAACGAGGTTGGGTGTATAAAAAAAAAACTCACCAGAAACCCACAAGAATACACACATTTGTGGATCTCGTGCATTTTTTAGTATTTTTAAATACACGATGGGTCTCACGCATTTGTGCATACTCAGGCCAATTTTGGTGCCATTGGGCTTAAATGTTATATTATATCAATTTTATTTCATCATTTTTAATTAATAGATTTTTCATGCGTTATACCGGCATGACTCATACGTGAGCATGAATGTAATGAATATAAGACACGTGTTATAAAATGTGTGCGTCCAAATTCCCTACTCTTCTCTACGGTGTGCGTCCAAATTCCCTACTCTTCTCTACGGTGCACGTGCCGGTGAAATATGCACCCAGTCAAGAGCCAAAAATGGAGATAACTTCACAAATGGTCACTGAATTTTAAGTACATTTCAAATTGATCATTAAAATATATTTTTTGACACATTTTCTCTTTAAATTCAAATAATATACATAATCAGTCACTCTTTTAGCACCATTCCATCAAAATTGACATCCACTTGTTGTTAACCCTATACGTTAAATAGCAGTCGTTATGTTTATGTCATAAAATCGTGAATCTTAAAACTAAAATGCAATTTGTATGGGAATAAACCTCGTGATCAACCAAAATCCCAAATCACTTCATTTAATCATAATTTCATATTTGATCATTAATGATAAGTAAAGAGGTCATGATAGATCCAAAACATGAGCATAACTAGAATAATGGTGGTTGGTCGACATACATGTTAACATTTAATGCTATAAAAAATATGCACTATGAATACTCGAGCTGGATGACCAAACAGGATTTTCGTAACTCGAGTCCAATGACAAAATATGAGCACGAACAAAACTTCTGTAACCCGAGCTTGATGACAAAGCTTGAGCACGAATGGGACATCCAGAACCTGAAATAAAGGCGTCGAAATATGTCATCATCGCATCTTCGAAGTAAATTAGCGAATGGAGAAATATAAATGTGAGGCTATGAGCTGAATCAATGTAAAAGCTAACTTAATAATGAATGAAGGACTTGTATTTATAGAATTATGCAGTGCAATTTTCGTAGGATTGAATCACTTGGATGTCTTATCTATTTAAGAGCCCTAAAGGACATGAAAGTCTTGTGAAAACTGGGCATTGGAGTTTCGTTTATAACTGTAGAACTGATATAGTTGGATAACATTTGACTATGGTAGTTGAGTCCTTCTATGTTAGAGAATTAATATAAAGGAAAGAGAAAATGATAGTAAGGGGCACGAGATGTCTAAGGCCCTCGAGCCTGAGGTCAAGTTCGATCAAATGGATCGATGATGTACTAGCCTAAGGAGATTACTCGAGGTTATCATGATCTCGAGCCCGAGAAAGTTCTACTCTAAGGGAAGCGCTTGAGGTTATGAGCCTGTGGTTGTGGTGTGGTCTAACTGTTCATAAATTATACACATGATACTACTTATGTAACATTAATTAACCTTGGTAAAAGTTGATTAAATAGGTCAAAAAAATATGTCAGTGAGCAATTTGAAAACGTTTCTGAACTTCAGGGACCAAAATTAACTCGCAAAAAACAACACCGATCACCTCCTCCATCCTCTTTTGCCTTTACTCTTTCTCCTCCTTGGATCTGCTGCTCTACAGCTCAGGCGAACCCCAACCACACCCCCCAACCCGGCACGGCACCCTACTCCACCTACCCAACAATCTCAAAAACCTAAATTTACCCCTTTCTGTGCAATTTGAATCCCAATGGATCTGCCTCCTGAAGAACTGCAATTCTTGAGCATCCAAGACGTCCTGAAAGAATCAATTTCGATTCCTAAACACTCCCCAAAGACCTTTTACCTCATAACCATAACCTTGATCTTCCCGCTGTCGTTCGCCATCTTGGCCCACTCCCTCTTCACCCACCCGATCCTCTCTCAGCTTCAGTCCGAGCCAACTGGGTCTCATGCCGCCTCGTCCGAGTGGTCCATGCTCCTCACTTTCCAGTTCTGCTACCTCATCTTCCTTTTCGCCTTCTCGCTCCTCTCCACCGCTGCCGTTGTCTTCACCGTTGCATCACTCTACACCTCCAAGCCAGTGTCCTTCTCCTCCACCATGGCCGCCATTCCCAGCGTCTTCAAGAGGCTCTTCATCACCTTTTTGTGGGTTTTTCTCACCATGATCGCTTACAATATCGTGTTCTTGGGATTTCTTGTGCTTCTTATTATTGCAGTGGACACCCAGAACGTTGTCTTGTTTATATTCTCGATGATGGTTGTGTTCTTGTTGTTTATAGTTGTGCATGTTTACATAAGTGCCTTGTGGCATCTGGCTAGTGTGGTGTCTGTTCTTGAGCCTGTTTATGGATTTGCAGCTATGAAGAAGAGCTATGAGTTGTTGAAGGGGAAAATTGGCATGGGATTTGTTCTGGTTTTTGGGTACTTGGCGATTTGTGGAGTGATTAATGGACTTTTTGGGTCAATTGTGGTGCACGGTGGAGAGGATTACTTTGTGTTTTCAAGGATTATGGTCGGTGGGTTCCTCGTTGGGGTTTTGGTAATTGTGAATCTTGTGGGGCTATTGGTACAGAGTGTGTTTTACTATGTCTGCAAGAGCTATCATCATCAAGGGATTGATAAGAGTGCGCTGTATGATCACCTCGGTGGATATCTTGGGGAATATGTGCCACTCAAGAGCAGCATTCAGATGGAAAACACGGATGTCTGACACAATAGTGGTGTGCTAGAGAGGGTAATTTCTGTGATTTCTTTAGCTTTTATATTACCAGAAAAACAATGTGTAGATAAGAAAACATTTGAAATGGGTGTGTTTTGGGACATTTACAGTAATTGTTACAATAAGAATTGAGGTGGTCCTTGTCTTAATTTTCTTTCAACTCGCTTGATTACATTGATTAATTATGATGGTGAATTCTTTTCCTTTGTTGTTTGTCCTTTTTTTTTTTTTTAATACTCTAGGGAATGTGTGACTGGATTTATTAAGACTTTGAAGTTTGAACTGATAGTGCAATGGTGGTGTTACTGTGATTTGGTAGTGATGTCTATTTATATACTAAATTAATTACATATTTTTCTTTTTCGTCTCATGCTTTTGGCTTGGTGCATATGGAAGTTATGTTTTTCATTTGTCCCATTAGTATTTTTTTTTTCTTATATCAATGTTTAGACCATTCTTTCTAATTGAGTTACTCTGACTGCATGGTATGTTCTCTGTGGTTGTAAACCAACATAGTTTTATAGCCAACTTGGTTAAGGCAAAAAAATATAAGGGAAAAGACAAGGAAAAACAGACACGATTGACATTGTAATTGCTGTGCCTAAGTTTTCTAAGTTTTAGGTCTTTAACGTATACAGAGCTATTGTCATTCACTGTAACACGGGTAGATTTTTTCCAAAAAGGGGTAGACTTTGTCACGCCCTACATGGATTGTGTGTTCTAAAAGTTATATAATCATAGTGCTGTTGAGCCAATCATAGTTTCTTTATGATCTTATTGCTCATTCTTTTCCTTTCTATTTTTCGGAAGGAGGTCTTAATTATGGACTATGTTGATCACAAGGCATATCTGACTCATTTGAAGGTTTTAAAATAACTATGTTTCCCCATAAACTTTGCCGCAAATTATTGGAGAGAGTGAGAATCCAATCCAATCGGGAAAATGCAAAGTGCACTCTTGTTTTATCTCCTCTTTTTGTTTGGAGGTGGGGAAACCATTACAATTTTCATTAATTCGTGGATCAAGTTGTCTGCTTCTGAAAGTTAGAGAGTAGCTGTGTTTTGCATCTTATATATGGGGTTATCTTTTTCCGTTTTAGTGAAATTTTGGTGTAAACAAAAAAGAACTCAGAAGGCAGATAGGGAAGAGAATTACATCAATTTATTGCAGCATTAGTCTAATGAGGTGAAAGAGGCTGTTTAAACTAACCATGAAGTTCTTAAACTGAATTGGAAATTTTTAGAATCGTCATAAATTTGGTTGCAAAATCAGAACATGTGGTATCTGTACCTCTGAAGCTTCCAGTTCTAGTCAACGAGAATTATATGGTCAAGTAGTAGTAGGACACAACTATTATCAGCTTCTAAAATAGATAGGAAACAGCTAACAAGATTAAATTTTAATATGGAAATCTAACTATCAGGTGGTGTTCTAGTGCGTTATACATTATTATCCAAGACTTGTATTGTTTGATGATGCCATGTGAATAGGTAGAAGGTGAAGAGTGTTGAAATGGACAGTCGAAAAATAAACTACCACTCTTATCGTCACCTTCTTCTTCAGGAAATTATAAGCATTTTGGCCGAACTATACGTCTTTTATGCCCTAACCCCCAGAAAAATGATGACCTTAAGTGGCTAGAATTGCACTAGGATAACCCATGTGAACAGATCTGCATGAATGGTTCTATTCATGCCAGTTTCAATGCATAGAGCAAAAGGATAAGGAGAAGTATATCCTTTTTGCTTATTCAGTGAGCAATAGAATCACTCCTGGAAAGTCTTCGTGTTTGAGTTGGATACATCTTGAACGTAGATAGTCTTCATGTTTAGTCTGTTATGAATGTTGTATTTGGTGCTTATTAAAGAGAAAAAAGGGAAGGTAAAGTGTAATGACTGAGTTTTTCTTGGGAGTTCGGTGAGAACCTTGTTCTGCAAATAAACCTTGATTGAAATTGTATACCATAGTACCATAACTTTGAAATGGGAGGTTAGTTATATATTATTGGCTGCATACCTTGATGATATTGAATAATATCGTAGATATAAGTAATAAGCAAGGATGCCAGGTTTTTAATGGGATGGAAAAAATGGGACTCCACACCTGTTCTTGTTTTTGTGGCCTTCTGGGAAGGAGAGAAACTGGATATCAATGGAAGTGGCTCCATTTACAAATTAAAATCAAGACTTCAATTTTGACCATGTTCTTCTTTTAGATGCAATTATACTTAAGAGAAAAAAAGTAAGCTGTCATTTTGTACCCACCTTCATTTGTTTTGTTAATCAGGCTTTAACTGTTATGAACCAACTTGATATTAAGAACGTTGTGATATTACTTCTTGAGAAACCGGCCAAATAATTGAAGATGAAAAATATGGACAATATGAAATTTAATGGATCACACAAAATCAAGAAAATTGTGGAAGGGAAGAATTTATTATACCAAGAAACAAACAATTGTCTTACAAGGTTTTGATCCTTCCAATCTAATTTAAACAATTTTCTCTTATTTTTAATGTATATAACAATGATCTAATTGTTATAATCTCTCTTGAGCCTTGTTTTTTCATATTTTTAAGTGCCTATACCTTGTGGAGTATTTGTAGAAACCAAATCGCGAAATTGTGGATGAGGTAAAGTCCAAGATGGAGAAAAAGTCCCAAAATCCGGATAAAAAGGGGAAAAAAAGGGAAAAATCTGCAACTGTGGCACCACGGCGCCGGGTTCCCTACCCTTGCAGAGGCGCCGGTCTTGCTGCAATTATTATTACTTTTTTTTTTCCTTTTCCGTTCCATAGTGTTTTACTTCATTTCCGAGTCCTTTTTCAAGTCAAACTTCTAATCCATGATGAAATTTGATCTCCACAACTTAGGACTCTACAAATCCAAGTACCTTAAACTTCCTTTATGCAACAAAGAACTGTAAGGAGTCATTTTGTAGTCGGGATGGGTTTCTGATTTGGTGATAAATTGTATGGTTTGGAATCCAAGCTTTGCCTAATCTAATTGTAAGGATTCCTGTTCTGGGGGAATCCAAGCTTTGCCTAATCTAATGAGTTTCTTGCCTCTTAAAGTTGTTTCGTGATAAAATGCATCTTGTTCCAAGAGATAAATTTAGTGCTTTGATAAGACTGCACCACAAAGCATGAGTAGAAATTTCCTTGACCAAATAAATATAGAATATTAACAATTTTGTCCTAAAGCAGTAACATGAAATGTGAGATCTTCAGCAGAATACTCAACTGAAGTACAAGGGCTGTGTCCCTTAACACTCAATGTTGCTGATGATATGCATAAAATTTCTCTGTTTTTAAAACCGTTGCCCTGTGTAAACGATTAACTGAATTCAGGCACGTCAATAAACAGTTTGGACATTTTGAGAAGGAAAATTCCGACAAATTGTCAAGTTGAACTGTTGGCCGACTGAAGTACCTCGACACTAAAAAACCTAAAGGTTGATGATACTCAATTTAGCTCTATTTCTACGCCTTTTAACCTTTTTCATTAAAAGCCTTTAAAAGTTAATCCATGATCCAGTGTTTGCTGTGTCATGATGATCCATTAGGATGTATTTACCAATTCATTAGTGTATAAATTATGGATGGCTGTTTCTTCCAGGACTTTTTTGAATTGTAAGCTGGCAAGAATTGAGTATTTCGTTTAGTGTTGATATCTATGTATATTGTAAAATTGTCGCCTATGTAATGCAACATATTGAAATTTGATCTCCTAGAGTTTTCACCCAAAATCATGTTAGCGAAAGTTTATGCTTATCACTCGCATTTTCGTTCCCACCCTATATCCATTTTAATTCTTGAGTAGAAGATGCTCCCATAGTTTAGTGGCTTTGTACTTCACCCCTCATTCGTTTGGTTTCAGCCTTGATGATTTGTGGAGGCTTCTTGGACACTTCCGCACCTGTAGTTATACTGGTTGCATGTACCAATTGGTGATTAATTGTTCGGTCTATCTTTGATATTGCTTCTTGATTTATCGTTGTTCAAAAGGAACTGTAAGGAGACCTCTGTTGTGAGGGTGTGGGTGGGTTGCTGATTTGGTGATAAATTGCATGGTACAGGAATTTAATTTTTGCCTTGTCTTTGTTCAAAATGAATTGTAAGGAATTCTTTTATCTGGGGGAACTGGGGGTTGCTGCTCATTTCTTGCCTCTAAAGTAGTTTCGTGATGAGGAAAGTCCAGTGCTCCAAGAGACGTCGTGATTGGCTTTCTGCTTGTTTCGCATCGTTGAAGGATGACTCGATCACGCCAGCATCTATGTTTTCCATGTATTTGTGAATTTTCGCTTGCTGCCACCTGCTTCCTATTGTTTGATGTTGATATGCCATAATATGGCTTCTGAGTTTCAGTATTTCCTGTTTGTAATGTAGTTCAGTGTAGTTGGTTCATTTAGGTTCAGGTGCAATGGTACGGTATAGTTAGATTGGGTGTGGCCATGATTGAAAGCTGGAAGAATTTACAGTTGTGAGTTTTCGAGCCAAAATTATGGTTCAAGGCATTTGTCAATTTTTGCGATATTTTCTATACGAATTTTTACTATTTTTCTCGTCATCTTTTATCTCTCCTTAATTTTTACTATTTTCTTGTCGTCATCTCTCTCTCCTTGCACAAGATAAGACATGCAGGTTGTATGCGAGTTAAGCGGGGTTATAAGGAGTTGTAGGTTGGATTTCAGAGTCAAATATATCTCCTCAATCATTTTGATATCTTGCGGGTCGGATCATCCCACGTAAGCAACCAACGAACCTGAACGTTTCAACAAAAGCTATCAATTTTCTTATTCTTTTTGTAATGTTTTCTAGCTAACGTGGAAGGAATCTCGAATGCCATTTGTTGTTCCCTAGAAAAATAAAAATTTAAAATTTAAAAAATTGATGTGCTCTTTTTTTTCCTTTTTTCTTTTTTTTTGACGAGTGTACAGTTTGCATTTTCCATCAAAAAAAATAACATTTTTGCAGCGAAGTCGAATTAAAATTAATTTTTTTTAATGTGTGGGGGGTATTTATTCTTTTGAATAATGTATGATTAAAAAATAAAAGAAAAATTCTTAGTTTATGTGTAACATTATTTTATGGAAGATTGTGTGGTTAAGAATAAGTTCTGAAATAATACATTTTTAAAAAAATTGCACCCAAATAGGAGCTAAGTTCTTCAATTAAAAAGTTAAATTAAAATCAATAATTAATTTTTACCACACATTTTGTGGAAGTCATAATTTATCACTAATATGTTTTATCAATTTATATCAAAATTTACTAAAAATCTTATTTTTATCTAAACCAAATAGAGGCCAAATATATTATTATTATTATTATTATTATTATTATTTGGTTGACGTAGGACCCGCAGCAGCTACTCGTGAGTGCGCACTGAGTAAATCTCGCTCTATGTGCAATAGCCCGCAAACCACACAGAATAAAGAAATTGCACCGGGCTCGATCGAGAAAGTGTTGGCTGGTGATTTGAACTCGTGAGTTTCGATCTTCGCGTTCACCTGTCCCACAAACTCGACCACCCCCGAAAGGGTTATTATTATTATTATTATTGGTGTATGTGATAGTGTACCGTTGATTCATTAATGACGTTGGTTGGGTCGGGTCAAGTCAATTTTTTATCCAATTCAAATTCATCCCAACATAATCGATTTGATCTAAATCAAATCAAACCAGTCCATTTCAATTATTGGTTTGTACAACTCAATCCAAACCGATTATTTAGGTTTTTCTATAGGCATTAATTTATTATTTTAATTCATTTGGTTGGGTTGGGTTTTAAATCAAACCCAAGCCTGAAATTGGATTTTTAACCCAATTCAATCCAATTGAATTTAAAAACCAACTCAAACCTATCGATTTGTGTTGGATTGATCGGTTTGAGTTGATTTTCACTCAGCCCTAGTAGAGGTTATCATTAGCTTGGATGGTGTGAATCCTTGATTCATTGTCCAAGACGTTCGAGATGTATTTTAATGTATTGGATAATAAACTGAGGTTATTTCGCTATTGATTTCTATTAATTATAATGGAACTATTCAAAATTATTCCCATGATCAGAATTAATTCAGAAACCACTTCTAGTGAAAGGTCCAACAAATTATTTTAAATTTTTTGTTGAAGATCCATTATACATGTTCTTCAATTTAACTTCCATATCTGATATAAGAGCGGCAAGTGGAGTAAGTCCATCGTCGATTACCTCATTATAGAGTCGAGCTCAGCTCACTACTCGACGATCTGTAGACATAAGTTGAGCGGTAAATCATGTTGGAATTAATTGGATTTAATTGGGTTAAATCATTAAATGTGATATTTAATGATGTGGGTCATTACAATTAATTTTGGTGAATTGGAAAAGTCTCCAATATAAACACATGTGTTGATAAACTCATTTTAAATGTCTTATATATGGTTAGGAATCTCACATCGAAAGTTTACAAGGAAAAAGACTTGTTTATATGGGATGTGTGAACAAGTTATAATTTAATAAGTGACTTACAACTTGGTTAATTTTGGCTAGCCTTTGGCTAGCAAACTAGCCACCACGATCCGGGTCCCGGTCCGCGCACATCGCAAAGTTCGCATTAAACGCTTTAGATACGCACTTCGTACATACACATCGCTGCGAGGAGTTGGGGAGCCTTATAGTTTTCGAAAATGGGCTCATGCTTCGATGACTTGGCAATGGGAGGCTCGATGAGTTGGCATCCTAGGTGGCACACACGAACAGGTTGCGTCACTTCGTTCTGCGTGGCAGTTGGTTCATTTAGATGTACGTGTGGCATCCGCATGACTTGTGACTATTCAGAAATTGGTGAATAGACATAATGAATGGACACTATACTTCATGGTTTAATTTAGGTCGTCAGATTATGAAATAGTGCGATCCAATGGCTAAGACGAATCAAACAAAATGGTGCACCAAGAGAAAATTGAATTTGAAAATGTCAATCTTACGAACCCAATTGAATTCATAGAGAAAATATAAGTACATTAATCTATGTACATACAAAGACGTGAAAAAATGTATTCACGTATAAGAGAATTATAGAAGAAAAATTTAAATTTGATTCCTCTTCTGCAAAAAAAGAAGAAGTACGTATAGAAGAAGAAAATTCTTAATTTGATTCCTCAAATGCAACGAAAGTACATAAATCACTTCGAACGAGTAAACTCTCCTTGTACTTGATAACCCTATGAATAGTAACTAAAGAATGATATTTTCCACGTTTCCTAATTATTAAATTGATTCTTGTTTGACGCAGAACAGAAGTTCTAGGTTTACAAATGTAAATCCAAACAAGAGAAAATTGTAGTTGATAAGAAAATAATAGCCTCCAAGATTCGATCTTATTATTTAAAAATAAAGAATCTTTAAATAGTCTCTAAAAATACTCTAATTTAAGCAAAAGACCAAAATAAACATTAACTAAATTAAAGTAACTAAAAACGGAAAAAACAAAAATAATACTAAAACTTTGACTGCCCGGTAGCACGCCTTAAACTGTGAATTTGAGGCTGGCAACGACGTCAACTGGGGTAACCCAGTTGGGACGGTTTATAGCGCTGAACGAAGTTTTCGAAAACATATTATAATAGAAAATCTGACACCGATACAAAAAAGTTATTCCCGTTTTTTCGAAACAACTCTTGTAGCCAATTTTCGGTCCAATTCTTGTTCAAACTCTAACGTCAACTGTCCTACCTCATTGTTTATCATAATATGAAGCCCTAAAGCTTGGTTTGGTATTGTTGTTGTTTTAAGAGATTGTAACAATCCCACAAGTATTTGGTAAAATTTTGTTTCGAAACTGTTGAATGTTTCAATATCAACATTCGGATGTATGATAAACAAAAATGATTTAATGCACACAATTATTAAAATGGATATTAATTTTATGTTCTTTTGTATTATAACATTTTGTCTTTATTTTTATAATAGTAAGCAATATCATTCAATTTTATTTTTTTTAAGATAATGTATTTGCTATAATTATTTCAAACTAAAAAAATATATATTAAATCTCAGAATTTTTAAAATTAAAAAATAAAAGCAATTAATTTCTGATTCTATAAAAATTAGAAGTCATCTCTAAAATCAATCTCTTAGTGGAGCCAGCCTACATACCAAACATCCACATTATGTATTTGGGTGGACATGCACTAACAGCTTGCAACATAGAACAAAGTAACTCACTACATGCCCCATATATGATATATATATAAAATGTGATAACTGCTTATATTTTATTGTTGCACTATTCTACCTAATTTGCGTAATTGCTACATCATCATCATTTCATGGAACAAAGATAGTTTGTCCAGTTTCTTGCCAATTTTTAAAAGATCCGACGAAAATGTCAGTTGTGTTATCACATAGAAGAATTAAGATTATTCTTTTAAATTATGAGATGCAATTTTTTTTTACTCTCGATGCTATCTGTGTTTTGCTGACAGTAATCGGTAAATAGTTTTGGTAGCATATATTTTGATGATGATAATTTGACTTTGGTGAAAAAAATTATTTGCTATTATACATTGCAACGGATGAACCTACTCATCACATTGCACAAATAATTATACATTCTTTACAAGTGTTTAATTTGATAAATAAAATATATAGTGTATGTTGTACAAGATGCAAGAATAATGATGCTATTTTATGGCATAGGTACGAGTTAATTTTTTTCTATTTCGTTTTGGTAAGGTATTTGAATATAATTATTTTGTTAAGAATTTACAATCAGTAAAAAAACTTGAGTATTCTAGGTTAACTGAAAGTATGTAAAATCGAAAAATATTGAAGCATAAACGCCATTTTTACCGTAATTTTTCCTCAAATTCCCCAAAATATTATTAATAGAATTCAATTTATTTTTTTCACGTAGAATTTGAACGAAATTATAAATATTTCAGGAGCGCTGATACGTTACAGAAAAAGAGAACTATTTTTGGTAATCAATGTTGAAATGACGTTGTTTTGATTAATAATGAGTTGAACATTTGCATTTTGTTTTATAACTTGTTAAATATATTTGTCTTCTTTGCAATGTGAATATCGTTTTTCCAACTTAAATTGTGTTGTAGCCTATTTGTTAAATATTTATTTGCACTTCTTACAGTGCATGGTGAGGACTAGTACGTGTCACTCTGGAAATACATCCAAACTACTATTTTTCATCAAGTACCAATTTTACTGAGAGCAATGCTGGGAGTACATAACCTATATATATAGTGGTGTGCATAACTCTCACATGGGATAGGACCCGTCCATGGGGTACATAAATTATGTACAACAAGAATAATCATTTTACTAACGACAGTGTTGGTTCTCTGTCCCAAATTGCATGGGAGCAAACATTGCTTCCAACTTCAACAAATTTAAATTTTACATTTGATATGAATATTTTCTCATTACAAAGAAGAATTACATAATTGTGCAATTTGTACTATGATTCAAATTAGGGTTATCAGCACAAACATGTGGATTTCATTGTGCAAAACGTCTGAATGTTGCATTTTTTTTTTTTGCATTTTCACCTCTATTTATACATTTCATTGCGGAAATCATCATTTTCATTCAATTTTTAAGTAAAAAATTGTGAACTGACGAATATACTCTTCTATTTAAATAAAACAGAAGAAAATAAAGTAAAGAACTAATTGCAACTATACCCTCAGTTTTTTAAAAAAAAGTGCTTCTCGGTCACAAATAGATTATGAAAAAAAAAAAATTAAAATCCTTACCCTCAAACCCCAAACCAAAGCAAATGGACGAGTGAAATAACCAGAAAATATACCTTGAATGCTCAATCTCCTCAAAGAATTTGTATTACAAAATTCATGTTGTAGGATGCGTCGTTGTTGATAAACCCTGCCCTATAGGAATAGGAATAATACTTTACAGACCCTCAACCAATTACAGAGGCTGCAAAAAGAAATAAGTCATTGTACTTGTGTCAAATTGAAGAATTTCAAGTTTCAAAAAATCAATATTCACAAGTCGTAGTTTGATCTAAACTTTTCCAAATTCATTATACAGAAGAATGTCTTCGCCTGGGATTTCTTTGCAAAAGAAGGATTTCATTGATTGAGTTTACGTTTATATAAAAACAGTTTGTGTAGTGCTATTTGTACAAAAATCTTTATAACTTTATTGACAAAATAGCCAAGTGACGCCCCCTATTGGAGGGCTCCGTCGCAAAAGGCGCCCCCCTCCCAATAGGGGGCCGCCACTTGACCATTTTGTCAACAAAGTAGTACAAAATTATGTACAAGTAGATTAATTGAAACAATTTTACCACAAAAAGGGATTAAAATTAGGTTTCCCAAAAAATGAACGACTTTGACAAATTATTAAATGGTGGTGATGGTTGTTGGGTTTTACGGTGGTAAGTGGTAGTGATTTTTTCTTTTGTTAAGGACCGGGATTAGGGGAAGGGGATGAGGAGAAGAAGATTTTCATTTTAAATTTTTTTTTTTTGTTTGTTTTTCTGATTTTTTTGATAATTTATTTGGGATGCATTTCCACATTTTTAAAAAAATTGGGAATATGATTGTAATTGGTTCTTTATTTTTTTATTTTTTATTTATTTAAATAAAAGAGTATATTTGTCATTTCATAACTTTTTATT
>CAIGRL010059689.1:0-12777 GCA_903798325.1 Fraxinus xanthoxyloides | reverse complement strand
CAATTAAATGGTGCAACATTACCCTTCCTTATTTTCAGGAATGGAATATAAATTTGTTGGCTAGATAGTACAATTAGTTATGCATTGTTAGCTTAAATTCTAGAATTTTCCTAGCTGCTCAGATTAGTATAAATTCGTGTATCCTCATTGATTAAATATGATTGAATTCAACATCTTCTTTCTTCAATTTCTAACTAAAGCCATAACTCATTTATTTTCAAAATATTTGAAACTTTAAAGGCTTGAATATAAGGTACATTCCGATAATTGACTAGATTGAACAAGGACCGTTCATTACTTGTAGGGACTCAAATTAGAAAATATTTTACGACACTAACTTTTGATGGATTTGAAATAGATGAAATGCATTATCACTTCAATTTCTCTCAACCTTCTAACTTCAATGCCAAAATCCCCATTTTTGGGGTACCACCACAGTTAATATCAATGGCAAATAATTTGTCCCAATTTTTTGTACACAAAACTTCCACAATTTTTGGGTTTCGATTCAATGTTTAAATACAACATATATATCTTCTTTTTGTGGAAACTCATCTTGCATTTTCTTGGAGGAACCCTCTCTTTTTTTTTTCTTTTGTGACAAAAGAGGGTGATCTTTTACATTCTTTACAGCTCCAAGAAAATGGCAGGTAGATGGGTGAAGCCTGAAGCAATCAATTTTCTCTTTTTAGGCATCGATTAATTGATTTATTTTTAATGGATAGATAGGATCTGTATGGTATGTACAACAGTACAAGTCACATTAACTGTAGTTCATTTGCATTTTCGACATGTTCACATTTCGGGAAAATTAAAACAAGCACGTCGAATTTCCAAATTTAAGGCCACTCAATAGTTCAATCTTTGGGGGGGAGCATGATAGCTTGTGCAATGCCCTAATTAAGGTTAAAGGTTAAATCTCATATCCACTAATTATTCGAAATAAGATCAACGAACAAGGATTTGGATATACTACTCATCTTAATAAAGTTGACATTTTAAGAAAGATATGTGTTTTAAAGGATGTTTGATGAGGATTAAAATTAGATTTTTAGTAGATTATGATAAAAGTTTTTGAAATGTGTAGTTAAAAAGTTGTGAGACCCATGAAAGATGTGTTTAATATTGATAGTTTGACTTTGACTTAAATTAAAATCTGATTTTAATCCGTGCTAAACAAGGCTTTAATATGATATTAGAGCTCATTAAACTCAAACGGGCAACTTGATCCAATTAAGAATAAAAAATGAATACATTGATTTTAAGATTGATCTTTATTTTGATAATTAGCCTGAATTTATCCCTTGGCAACTAAATATTGAGTTAGCCACTTATTTATGATGTTTGACTTGATAGGTGTTCCCACTATTTGCAGCAGTTGGTGCGGTTGTGGGCTAATGCAGCATGCAGCTTGTAAGGAATATTTGTACTAATCCCGAAGTTAGGTACATTCCCTTCTCTCATTACAACGAAGTAGGCATAGACGAAAATTAATATGCTTTTATTAAGGATCTAATTGCTTTGAATCTTAGATCAAATAATGAATCTATCTGAATTACGAAATATGATTCTTGTAGTCGACCAAAAATGTAATAAGAACAATGCTAGTTGTTATTCTTGTTTTTTCATTCTAAATCATCCATGAAACGGTATGATACATCAAAGTGGATGTGAAAATCGTTCTTTTCCAAACCTTGGAATCAGTCGATAGGGATAACAAGGATCTATGTTTTCAAACACCAATTAATGGGTATGGATCCTCTCCAACTCTTGATGTTGCAATGATCATACATAAACAAAAGTGGAATTTGTATTTTAAAAAATTAGGTATGAGGTTGAATTGACTCAGAGAAGATAAACACAAATTTAGATTAAAAAAAATTTGAGATAATTACGAGTTGAATTGAATAAAAAAATGTTAAAAAGATACAATTTTCAATTCGAATCAATCAAAATCGTGGACTTTGATTTAGAAGAAGACAATTGCTCAAAATCATCAGGAAGGATCCAAGGCTTATCCTTTTTATTATTATTATTATTAATAAAAGTAATAAAATAAAAATAAAAATAAAAATTACCTCTCGATGGATTTTCTAATATAAAAAAAAATAGTGTGTTTCTTAACTTATGTACTTATTCTCTAAAAATCTGAAAATGCAAAGTATTTTTCAATTTTTTTGAACAGGAGCACTTGCAGCATAATTTCTTCTAAAATTATTATCTCATGCATTTAACGATATTATTGTTTTAAGTGAATTTACAAAAATGGCCAATTACATGCTTATCAATTGAAAAGTATTTAATTTTGATAACTCTCGTAAAAATGATCAAATTCGGTTCCAAATTATCTATTATACCCTGAAAAATAAACCAGTTTTTTTTTTCAATTTGTCGCGAATTTCTAAAAGAACAAATAGCCTCCATGACAGAAATTACATTAATGCTAGCTAATATATAATGGATTCATTTGCTTTTATTATCTATTAGATATTGATCGAGAATTTTGAGAAAATTTGAAGAAGATGAAGTAGAAAAGTCATTGACACTAAAAAATAATTATATGCTTAATAATCATAAGAAAATCATATAATTTTATTTCGAAAAATTTAATCTAATCCAAATTTTTTGTGGATTAGGTTTTTCACAATTCTCAGTAAAATGTAATTTTTCTTTGAATTCTTATTTTTGTTGATAAGTTGTGTTTAATAGTTGTTATTCTTGACTTTTCATGACATTCTCAATATTTTAAAAGTTTTTATCGATATTTGGATCATATTTATTTGACACATGACACTTCATTTGTTTAAAACGAAATTTCCTTATGAACATGAGTTCTCTACCATTTCATAATATTTTTAAGTGTATTTCTCAACATTTTATTTACTCACTTATAGGTAGAAAGTGAACATTTAACGCATGATTGACATGATACTTTTTAAAATATGTAATATATGTTATGTGTCAAGTTATTGTTGGTCAATACAATTTTTTATTATTTAAATAATTGTGTTTTCATTGGGGAATTTAAAATTGTTAATGAGAGCATTTTGATTTATATTATAGTAAAATGGATATTGAAGAAATCTTGGACATTTTTGTAAATGACTATGTAAAAGTGGACATTTTTCTATAATTCCCTTTTGTTTTAATGCACAAGTTTGGTTAATGATTAGAGTTTTATTATTTAATTAATATTATTAATTTATCGAAAACATTATGTTATATGGTGAAATTAGTCATGTTTGACAATCTGTAAAACGTGTTTTGGGGGAAAAATGAATTTTAAAATAGTGATTTTTTTAGAATGTAATGTTACAATTTTATTTTAATGGGCGTCGGATTGGGTTTAATTTCATAAGGATGAACATCTCCTTAACATCTCCACTAATATGAAACCACTGTTACCCTCAAACCCAAATAACAATTAGAATTTATTTGGTATAGATTAAAATCAGATTAAAATTAAAATATTAAATATTATTGTTGACTTTTATTAAATATGAACCAATAACGATTATATTTTTAATTTTAAGCACGATCGAACACGTCCTTAATCTACTTGTACAAAATAGATTGACAATTTGTTGACAATAAGTGTCACAAGATTTAGACCATTAATTTCAAACTAGTCCAAATATTGTCAATACATATTTTATAAATCAATTTTGTCAATCTGATTCCCCGAATCAACATCAAAGAAGACCTAGCCGTTACAATTCCTTTTCCCTTCATTCCTCCTAACCCTGACCTTTCGTATCAATTCGACCATGCATTTCTTACATTCAATGTTAATTCTTCTTCTGTTAACGAATTCCAGTATCAACCAAAACCAATTTTGTGTTTTTGTCACTCAATAGATCGCATTTCAAAACATTGAAATTGGCACAAATTTTTGAATTTCAAAATCAACGCATTTTTCACGAAAACGAAAATTAAATTCTTCATACCTCTTTCGGGATTTAATTAGAAAGTGAGAAGGGGTATTTTATGGCTTCAAGAACTGCCACGAAAGACATAATCACTCTCCGTGGATCAGCCGCTATTGTCAGTGAATTCTTTGGTACGCCTCCTCTCTTTGATTTTTTTCCTTTAATTTTACTGTTTGTGAACTTTTCAAGAATCTTTACTATTTTATTTATTTTATGGGTTCCCTTTCTAGGTTATGCTGCAAATAGGTAAGAAATAATCCAAGATTCGCTAATCTTTACAACTTTTTAACTTTATTTTGACGGAATAATTGGTGATTGGGTAATTTTTTTAGTATTCTGTACAATCGTGGAATTTATCCTGAAGAAAGTTTTGCAAAGGTCAAGAAATATGGGCTTCCCATGCTTCTCACTCAAGATGAAGGTGTTAAACCCTTCATTTCAAAATTAACTGCACAGCTATCTGGTAATTCCCAATTCCTTTCAATAATTATTAATTTCTATATTATATGAGCTTTCTTGAAATGGGATTTAATGGATTATTAATTAAATTAATTGTGTATGAATTTTGTGAAGAATGGCTTGAAACTGGGAAACTGCAGAGGGTAGTATTGGTGATCATGAGCAAGGCCACTGGCGAAGTTTTAGAGAGGTGGAATTTCAGTATTGAGACTGATAGGGAGGTCGTTGATAAGGGGTAATCTAATTTAATCTATGCGTCTGATTCTGAATAATTCCTTTTGACAGGGAAATGTTTGTGGTTTGAATTTCTATTGAATTGGATTTTGATTTTCAGAGTTTCAAGGGAGAAGAGTGATAAAGAAATAATGAGGGAAATTCAAGCAATTATGAGACAGATAGCTTCCAGCATCACATACTTGCCATGCCTTGATGAACCCTGTAAATTTTCAATTTGAAACTGGGTGACCTACGAAGCACGCACACTACAATTAGGTGGTGTTTTCGTGTCTAACACATATCCAATACTCCATATGGTTTGTTTTAACTTCTTTTACCGTAGAAGAACACTTCCCCAACATGCCTTGTCCAATACACAACATTCTTGATGCATTTATAAGGACATGAAAAGCCTCATTTTTAAAATTTAGGATATAATCTTTAATTATTAAAACATTTATATAAAAGAGCAAAAAATAATGTAAGAAAACGTTCTCTGAGCTTTATGGATGATGAATTAGTTTTATATTTCACTATATTATGCATATCTCATTCTCTAAGTTTTAGTTTTGTCCAGATTGTGCTTGTCATGTCTTCTTAAGATGTGACTTACTGATGTTGTCATTTGTTATGGATTCTTTCATGTGCAACTGTAGGTGTGTTTGATGTTTTAGCGTACACTGACAAAGATGTTGCAGCCCCATTTACTTGGATTGAGAGTGACCCCAAACTGATTTCAAACCCACAGATGGTTAAATTGCATTCGTTTGAAACCAAGGTAAACTGGGAGGCTAATTCTTGTTCTAGTTAGATTTAGTACCTTTATGCAATCTAAATCTGAGTTTTGTCTTACCGTGCAGATACACAAGGTTGACACTCTGGTATCATACAGGAATGACGAGTGGGACGAATGAGAAATTTTGCAGCCTCTCACTCTTAGATTGCAGCATTTTGTCTATGACTTTAGTAGATTTAATGAATCATTTGACTCACATTTCATATTTCACATTTCGTGTAATTCAAGTGATGTAAATTGTGCAGTTGTGGACAATATGAATAATAAAGAAGTTAAAATCTTGTCTATTTTACTATTCGGTTGTGTTTAGCGCTGTTTCATATCGTTGAAGAAGACACTATATCTTTGCAAATTCTCAGTTTCATTATTTGGAACATTAGAGATGTAATGGATGCAATTTTGTATAAATGTTGAAATTTCTTGTCAACTTGGATCTTGAACGGTATAAATTTCTAAACGATTGATCTATAAAACAATGTAACAACTGAAAATCTTAAGATTGTTTACTCTGAGTTGTTTAAGTTTGGGATTCCATAATATGAAATGTGCAATCTTGGGGAAGAATGTTTATACATGTCGAAGAGAAGTGGACGGGGATAGGATTTTGTTTGTTGAGAAACACAAAAAAGATTAGGAAAACTATGTGCGACTTTTTTTTTTCTTTAAAATGTTTTGTGTTTTTAGTTGTGCTATGTATGTAATAAGAGGTTTTGTTAATTTTGTAACGTAATTTGGAAAAGAATTGAAATCCCACTTGCAGGAAGTAAAAGCTCTGGTGTAGAAGAAAGAGAAAAAAAAAATAAAAAAAAAATACAAGTGGATGGGAATTGAACCCGACGTGAATCGAACACGCAACCTTCTGATCTGGAGTCAGACGCGCTACCATTGCGCCACGGATCCACCTTGTTGAAGGTTATGTTCTATATCAACATAACTGAAACATAAATGGATTTTTCATTTTCCCTCGAGAACTTTCAACCCTCCCAACTTTTATATAGCTTAAAGTCGAAGAGACCAGCTAAAACTCCGACTCAAAAGCTATTGTTGATTATATTTGTCACAAGAATATATGTAGACTTTTGGGTTGTTTTAATAGACAACTTGTCTTTATTTCTAAATCATTTACAATCGTGATCAATTCAACATGCTAAACACAGCATGGCGTTTTCCAATTCAATGTGTTCAACTTGAAGAAATGCAAAAAATGAGCCAAGGATTCAAAACATTGTGGATACAAGGTAAGGTGTAAGGTAAATATTATGAACATCATTAAAAGCCTCAGTAATTTGTACAAAAGACCATTCCACAGTTTTAAAGAAACATCCTACAGCAAAATGTATACATTTGAACAAGATCATGCCAAATGCTGATACTTCTATGCACTTAATCTTTCTCAAGACACACAATGTTCATCCAAAATGAGCTTTACTTGCAAATGTTGAAAACCACACATAGGTTTTCACTCAATTGATACCCCGGTATACGGATCCAGGGCAAAGCTCGTCCATGTTATCGATATTTCGGTAACCATTGAACTCTCTCAAACAAGTCCAGCCACGACGAGACAAGAAGTCGCGAAAATCATCTTCGCTGTAAAAGGTTTTGTCCTCTGTGTGCACTGGCAAGTGATCCGACTCCTCGTACAGACACAGTTTTATAGTCAGGCCTGCGAACGGTAAAAATAACAGCATTACTGATGAAACTATCCGGTAAAAAATATCATCATTGTAAAATAATGTCCCCATTCGCGTGCCCATAAGCAATAATCCTTTTATGTAGACACAATCAAGTGAAGATAACTTATTTCCATCTTTAACAAATCAAAAATTCAAATTATTTTAATACCCACTTATTTAGGTATAAGTGAACTTTTTAAGCTTAGCCAAACAAGTTTACAATTGTAAATGTTACAAGGGACTCTACCTTCATCAACATGAAGAGCGTAGTTTCCCAAGGGCATTTCTCTGTCAAGTGTTCGAACTACATTATCTTCATCTTCCAACCAAAATGCACGCTTTGTCCTTAACCTAAAAGCAGATTTGATGGCTTCCTTGATGGCATCAGCAGTGCCGTCGATCCCTATTCTCTTTGTGTAATCCCCTAGTTTCACCGTTATCACCCTTCCATCATAGGATTGACCTTGTTCACCTGTCAAATAAAGAATATTAATCACAAATATGTACATGCACAGGGTCACATAACGGTTACGATTTAAGGAAGATTTGCAAGGCTTCTGTCATTGCTACTATAGTAGAAGGTAGGGAACTATTTTGCTTCTCTTTAAAAGTTTTAATAAATTTGATATTGAAGCCATAGCATGTGGAGAAATTTTCCCTGCATCATAATGCTCTAGAAAAATAATATCTCGCGACGGAACAACGTTCCCAAGCTCTACACGTAATTTGAAGACTGACCATTTCCAGAAGTTTCTCTCCAGTTCCAAGGAGAAACTCCACTTGCTCCAACAGCATCAGCTGCAGTGATAGCAAGAGGATGCCCATCATGATCCGAACGTCTTTCTAAATTTACTGTTGACCTGCCATTAGCTGTATCCCAAGGTTTTAGCAAAAATAAGAAAAAAGAAAAATAATTCCTTTAAAAATTGACAATATTAGAAGAGCGTATAACACAAGAAATTAATTGCAAGATATGATGGCCAAATAATTCGTGAAGTTAAACAGACACATAACGTGCCAGAAACATGCTGAAATGAAGATCAGAGAGTGGATTATGTCAATTTAGAGAACTTTCTTAAGAAGTTTCCATTCACACATAATTTTAGCATTTATTATGAAATTAACTAATCAAATTTTGTCTTAGACCTATAGTGTTCCACAACCATCATGCATAAAAGGAAAGAGTAAGAATGAAATTCTAAGCCGCAAATGGCATGTGGTGTGAAAGGAGCATCCCATCCACTACTAAGAAATAAGCAGTATCAAAATCTAAGGGAACTTACAGCACAAAATCATGCTAATCCAGTGAGCTTGTACATGCAATGAAAACTCCATACACAATTCACTTCCTAAAATTAATATTTTCAAGTACCCATCTCTCTCTCTCTCTCTCTCATCCAATGCTGGTCTACAATTATTTTTCCTTTTTAAGAGAAATTTTTTAAGTTAGATTAACAAGGGAAGACAGACTCTGGTTGCTTCATGAAATGAGGTGCACATGTGTTACGCACAGAATACATGGAGCAAAGGTGGCCACGCAGAAATCCAAGCAAACGGCACTAGCAGACCTCGAAAATAAAAATAGAGTTTCTTTACGCAACAAAACCATAAGACATAACGACAACAAAAATTTTAACAACGGAATTATCTAGAGCTTTATTACCTAATTTTGCTACAAGGTGAAATATAATTGCAACAGTAGTTGTGACTATTGACCAAAATTGATCACAAGTTCAAAGATATTGATACATTGGAACAGTTTGAAAGACATAACAATAATAAAACTTACCTTCCACAGGTCCAAAAGTAAGTCCGGGGTCATCAAGACCTGCAGAAGCTGAATAAATTCAGAAGTTATTGAAATTGATACTACTTTCGTGAACATTTGGCAAAACAATTAATTCATAAAAAAATTGTATGACTTCAAAAGGCATCAATCTCAATTCATATGATAGGCATACATCAAGAGCGATTCTCAAAATTAATCTACACCAGATGCAGAGATAGGAAATTATCAAGATGGAACAGATATGAGGAAACAAGCAATCATTTCTTCATTATTACACTTTTTATGCAGGTGCAAACACTTCCTAATTGGAACTGACAAAGGAAAAAAAAAAAATGCTCCAAGACATTCTCGTCCACTAAAATGTTAAAAGAATAAGTAACCAACAAATCGAACAAATTCCCGCTCTCAAGAGTTGAACTTTTCCCCCATTTCTTGCCAACGATATGAAACCACCCAAAAGGACACAAGCGCATGTGCTCGAGCACCTAAGTCAAAAGAGTACAATTCACCATATCATTCATTTCCGATTACCCGTTTGAATTAACAAAATACAACGCAAGATACAATTCAAAAGCCCTGTTCAAAAAATTAAACTTCTTATACATTCTCCCAAGCCACAACATAAAAGAAGAACAGTGATCAAATAATTAAGCATACCATTGTTCGAAAATGCACAAGAAGAACCTGATTCAAGAGAATCAAGACGCAATAAGGGATGGTTCTTGTAACAGCACCAAACAAATAAATTTAAAAAGTTAATTCACAATTAAAATCACAATTATTTCCACCAATCCTCACTTCAACGTGCCCTTATCAGTATTATGAATAAAGAAACTAACCTTCAAAGTTCAAAGCAAAGAGCTCAAATAACATAAATCAACAAACAAATTGAACAAAACCCACTTCCAAGATTGCAAAGTTACATCATTTTTGAACCCGAAAATCAAGAGAAAGAAAACCTTTATCAGGGAAATGCAAAAAGGATTCAACTTTGGAACAGCCTGCAGCAGCAGGAGGGGTGGTACTCTTGTAATTAGCTTCATTCATGCTCCTCTCCCGCAAAATCTCCTCAATGTCCTTGTAATAAGACATCTTGGCAGAACCATTTCCATTACTATCTTGATTACTGTCTTGATTCTGCTTAGCTTTCTTGAACTCCTTCAATAAATTCCTCCACTTGTCGGTGCACATAGTGGGGGATCTATCGAACCCTCTCTCCCTCATTTTCATCGAAATCTGGTCCCACAAGTGTTTATTCGATTTCGAGGTATTGAATGAAGAATCGATTTCTCGGCGAAGGGATATGAGGGACCGTGTCTCTTCGTGGACCCAGGTCTCGGCGCGTTTCTTGGGGCCAGTCGTTTTTGGGTCATAGGAGAACGATGGGTTGGTTGAGTTTTCATTAATGGCGTTTTCCTCGCCTCCACCGCTACTGGCAGCGGCGGTGTCACCGCCGTTGGTGATGAGATGGTGAGGAGGAGGGACTTGGATGATCATATTGTTCCGGTCGGTTTCTTGTTTGTTGTAGAAATCTATTGCTTGTTGTTGAGGTTTTTCAGGCATGTACATGGTTTTCCGGTTGGGGAAATTTGAGAATTTGATAGGATTTTTGGTTTTCCCTTTTCAGCAGAGATTGCAGTGACAAGGGAGACAAGGGTAATTAGCATGTTATTGAAAAACGTGTATTTCATTTTTTGTTATTTTTTGATATTTTCATCTTGCGAAAAATGTCATTTTGTTTAGAGACATGCGGACCCCGTACGCATATGAGAGGTTGTCAACCTCGATTGTACAAGTAGAATTATCCTTTTGATTATTCATTTTTTTCTTGTAAAATGAAAAATATATAATCTTATTTTTAAATAAAACAAAAATAAAAAGAAAAAAATTAATTACAATTATAATCCTAGATTTTTTTAAAAAGATTTCGTATAAATTATTAAAAGAGTAATTAACTCATAATGTCCCCAACTTTCATTATTGTTGTGAAAAAATCTCTATCTTTATTTATTTTTTTGATATTTTCACACATAATTATATATTTAATTGCTCAAATCATTATTTCTATTCAATTTTATTCAATTTCTCAATAAAGAGCTGTGGAATGATAAATATACACTGCTATTTAAATAAAAAGTAAAAAAAATTAATTGCAACTATAGTTCCAAATTTTTTAAAAATGTGTAAAGGAGTCTAAAATAAATTATTTAGAATTTGAAATTAATTTTTTTTTTAAAAAGTACAAGCAAGTCCTAAATAAATTTATTACATTTAAAAAAAAAATCAAAAATACAAATGAATCCCAAATAAATTATTAAAAAATAAAAAATAATTTTCGTTTTTCTTTTAAATAGGATTGCATATTCATTATTTCACAATTCTTTATTGAGAATGAGATAAAAATGAATAGAAATGATGATTTGCGCAATTAAATATGTAATTAAGGGTGAAAATGTCAAAAAATGTTGGGAAGTTTTTCGCTACAATAATGAAAGGTGTAGATATTATGTGTTAATTACCCTTTTAATAATTTATTTGGGGACTCATTTGTATTTTTAAAAAAAAATTGACACTATGATTACAATTTTTTTTTTCTTTTTCTTCTTCTTTTTATTTAAAGAGATGGATACATTCATTTCACAATTTTCAATTGAGAAGATGAATGAAAATAACATTTTATAGAATAATATTTGGAAATAAGGGTGAAAATACCACAAATGAAAGGTATGAACATTTTTCACAATAATAGTGAAAGATAGAGACGTTATGTGCTATTTATCGGAGAGACAACATTTGTACTTTTGAGACTTTTGTTTAATTTAATCAATGGCACTAAACCTTTTCGTGGTTACTATTTGCTCATTGATCTTTAAAAAAGTTACTCGTTAATCGTTTTGTATGCTACTGCTTACTCACCGAACTATAAAAGTTTACTTATTATTCTCTTAAATTTGAACAAAGTTACTCGCTCTCTACAAAACTTTGCTATAGATAACAATTATGGAAACGATATAGATGATTAATGAGTAACTTTATTCAAATTTGGATGAGCAAAGAATAACTTTTTAAATTTCATTGAACAAGTAGTAACATATAGCAAAATTCAGTAAGCAAAGAGTAACATTTTTTAATTTCTATGAGCAAGTAGTAATCTATTGCAAACTTCAGTGACCATGGATTAAATTAACTCGGTTACAAAAACTACAAGGGGAGGCTCTTACTCTCTCTTTTTTATTATTATTATTATTTCATTTTTGGTTATATGTGAAATATTTTTTCACAATCATCCACTCGTAGTTGTAGAATACAAGTTTTTGTTGTAGAAGTACTAGTGATGCGTCATGCATTGCATGATTACTATTATATTTTTTCTACGTGATTTTGTTAAAACGGTTATCAATTTTAGAATATTTAAACATTTAATAATGTACACTGAATAATGTATTTTGATATTATTAATGATTAATGATACAAACCTATCTTGTAGTTGAAATATTTATATAGGTTGGTACTTCAAAAACATTGTATTAGACACAGGATGTGAGCATTTAGATTACATAAATTTCAAGACTATAATGTTAACAAATTCAACAGAGTTGATGACGGAAATCGAGTTGCCAAAAGTAAGATGAAGTTGATCACACCTTCCAATAGTCAAATATTGTATCATATACAGAAATTGTTTAGCAAAAAGGAATTTTAAAAACAAATTGTTTTCTTTTCCAAATGCTCATTCATCTATGCTCCTGATGATCATATTTATAGATGGTCTGAACATTTACATTTAACAAACGAAAAAACAAAAAGACAAAAACAAAAACAAAGAACATGTTCATTTTCATTTTGTATAGGCGATTCTGTGAACAAAATGATCAAATTGAACAATTTTAAAGTTTAGGAACTGAATTGTAA
>CAIGRL010059670.1:0-14376 GCA_903798325.1 Fraxinus xanthoxyloides | reverse complement strand
CATTTTTAGGCTATTAGTGCAACCGAGTGATGTCCATATTATTTAGATGCTCAACGGGATATGTAGGCATTTGATTTGGTCGCCGAACCTCCGAGACTTAGGCCAAAACATATCTTGTATTCATTCTCCAGTTTTCTGCTTTATTGATTATATTTTGGTATTGATTCTTTTGAATCTTGTGTTAATATCGTGTATTTTGGGCCTTTCAATTCTTAAAGCTTGAAACTTAATGTTGATAATTCTATCTGTACGTAATGGGGGTTACCAAAAATGTATCATCCTCTCACATGCAAGCGGGACCGTGTGAATAAAAAACTCACAAATGTGTGGTCGCATATCTTATTGTGAGTGTAGGTAAAAAATTAGATAAAAAAATTATACACATATAAAATTGTCCACTTAACGTTGCCGTCTTATTACACCTTGTGCCCTTTTAGAACTTGATTTGTAGTATTGAAAAATGTTTTGTTTGAATTTTGTACATAATAATATAATATGAAAATTTTGTAATACAATTTTATTTTAGAAATTGTATGAGTATTCGGTCTCTAAAAAGGAAAAAGGTTGATTTTCAATATTTCACTATTGTTTTATACCTATCTCCGAAGACGAAACCATCCAAATACCTTAATGGACATCACATGATATGGATGTTTTTAAGATTAAGAGTTGTGGCTTCTCTACATTTTATTATTATTATTATTCTTTATTTTTTCAAATTTCACTTCTTTACGATTAAAGGGGAAAAGGAGGAGAGATAAGCCCCCAATCAAGTACACCTACTCTAGAAGGAGCAAGAAGACCGAAGAAAGGGAGGGCGACAACAGATTCGGTTAAATTGGCAGGCTAAGGTGGACAAAAAGAGTTAAATCATGCTTCATGTACAGGGACACATGTCACTTACACTCGTGGGGCCCATGCATAATTTTTTTAATATATTGTGGGGCACAACATGTGCGTAACTTGTTGAGCCCCTGTGAATTAATCCTCTTTATGTGAGGATTAATTAAAAATAGTTAGAAGGAGTTCTATAAATAGAGAAGGGAATAGTTAAGAAATGGAGGCCCTTATGTAGTGAGAAGCGATATCTTTAGGAGAGTTTATACCTCTGAAATGGCTACTATTTCTTTTATAGTTATGTAATTTTCTTCAGTTTTCATCAATCAAACAACAGTATTCTCTGGTTCTGATTTTGTTTTTAAATTATAGTTAGAACCATATCAATTGCACGTTCAATCGATAGCACAAAAGAAAACAGACAGCAAAGTGGAGGCTATGGAGAAGGAGCTTGAAGAAGTGAGGACAGAGCTACAGCATTTGTTGAGGTTGGAGAAATCAGTGGAAGACCTTGCCCAAAATATGACCAAAATCCTACAGTCTGTAGAGGACACCTAGAAAGTCGTGGCGTCAATGGTGAATCCAAAGGCCCCCGAGTAAAAATCTTGAAGGAGAAGAATCTGATGGCATCACAGAAACGCAGCTTCCACCTGATATACGGTAGGTTGGACATCATGCATTAGATAGAGGAAAGTGGCCTGAAGCATCAGTCAACTCCGATGTTTGAGGAATCTACATATGAGTTGATTAGGGAAAAGAGGAAAACACTTAGCGGTGAGTCACGAAGCTTGATATGCTAATATTCAGTGGTGATAACCCAGGTGGATGGCTCTATTAAGCTGAGAGGTACTTTGAGGTTAATGGTCTGACATAAAAGGAAAAGCTCATGCAGTGGGTATGAGCTTCGATGGAGATGCCCTTTNGAAAGTCGTGGCGTCAATGGTGAATCCAAAGGCCCCCGAGTAAAAATCTTGAAGGAGAAGAATCTGATGGCATCACAGAAACGCAGCTTCCACCTGATATACGGTAGGTTGGACATCATGCATTAGATAGAGGAAAGTGGCCTGAAGCATCAGTCAACTCCGATGTTTGAGGAATCTACATATGAGTTGATTAGGGAAAAGAGGAAAACACTTAGCGGTGAGTCACGAAGCTTGATATGCTAATATTCAGTGGTGATAACCCAGGTGGATGGCTCTATTAAGCTGAGAGGTACTTTGAGGTTAATGGTCTGACATAAAAGGAAAAGCTCATGCAGTGGGTGTGAGCTTCGATGGAGATGCCCTTTCATGTTTACAATGGACAGAGATATTGAAGAAAAGAAGAAATTGGAAAATGAAAGATTATTCTCATTCAATTGATCAAATCTAATTACAATGGTGACTTTTAAATAAAAATTGCTAACTGTTTTCAACAAACAAAACTAACTATCTAACTTGACAACTATACATAACTACTTCATAACAACATTGGAGCCAATTTAGGAGGAACTGAGCTGGTTGAACTGCTCACTTGAGCTGAGCTGTGTATATTCTAATATGCTCTCTTAAGATGGACCATGGAGATTGATGATGGCCATCTTGGAGAGTAAAGGAAAGAAGGAGGCGGCGGCAATGCTTTGTGAATATATCTGCTAATTGATGATGAGATCGTATTAGCAATAATTTGATGAAACCAATAGCAACCTTATCGCGAAAAAAATGACAATCAATCTCGATGTTTTTCATTTGTTCATGAAAATAGGATTACTGGAAATGTAGAGTGTGGCTTGATTATCACTAGAAAAACAAGGTTGGAGATGTTGGAGAAATTGGCAAATCGAGAAGCAACTGATGTATCCATATTAATTCATTGACGGTAGCTACTAGTGCTCGATATTCTGCCTCTGCAAATGATCTAGAAATTGTCTGTTGCTTCTTAGATATCCATGAAATGAGGGAGTCACCAAGAAATACACAGAGACCAGTGATAGATTTTCTTGAATCAGGGCATGAACCCCAATCCGCATCACGAAGTTTTAGAGAGAAAGAAGTTGAAAATAACAAACCTTGACCTGGAGCTGACTTAAGAAATCATAAGGGCAGTGATCTGCCTCAAGGTGTGGTTGACGAACTTTGGAGACAAACTGGCTAAGTTTGTGAACTCCAAAGCTGATATCTGGATGAGAAATAGTTAAGTAGAGTAATTGGCCAACAAGTCTTCGATAGGATAAAGCATCAATACCAGCCATCAAATTCCCATCAGCTAAATTTAATTGAGTCTTCGGATCCATAGGCAATTTAGCTGGTTTTCAAACTAGAAATCCAGTGTCTTCCAACAATTGGAATGTATAATTTCTCTGAGATAAACATATCCCTTTATGTGATCTTGCTATTTTCAAGACAAGAAAATACTTCAATTTTTCCAAGTTCTTAAGCTTGAATTGACTATACAAGAGTGATTTTAAAGAGGCAATGACACTGTGATCAGAACCTATGATTATAAGGTCATCGACATAAACCAATAAAGCAACAAATGAAGAGCTTGAACCCTTTGTAAGCATAAAATAATTTGATTTAGAATGATGAAAATCGTGTGCAATGAGAGCTTGAGAAAATTTTGAGAACCATTGTCTAGATGCATGTCGAAGACCATAGATAGACTTGTGGAGCTTGCAAACTGATTTACCTTCCGTGACAACAGCAGCAGGTATATTCGAATACCTCAAAGGCAGATCCATGTAAGTCTCCTAAAAAAGATCCTCATTCAAAAAATCATTATTTACATCTAATTGGACAAGGTACCATTGGTTAATGGCTGCAATAGCAAGTAATGATTTGACTGTTACCAACTTAGCAACAGGAGAAAATGTATCAATGAAATCCAACCCTTCTTGCTGAGTATAAACTTTGGCCACTAGACATGCTTTATACATGTCTATACTTCCATCAGGTCCATATTTGACCTTATATACCCATCTACAACCAATTGAGTGTTTTCCCTTAGGCAGACTAGTTATAGTTCAGGTGCTATTGGATTCCATAGTAGCCAATTTAGCAGACATTGTTTCCTTCCAATGATCAGATGCAACAACTTGGTGGTAAAATTGTAGCTCTATATTTGAAGAAACATTGAGAAGAAATATTTTATGTGAATGAGAACAAGATTCAAGGAATGAACAGAATTGTTATCAGGAGGCGTTTGATTTGCTAGGAGATTACAGTGAAATTTACGAAGATAAGATGGATGTTTACTCACCATAGTTGATTGTCTAGGAACATAGCATGAATGTTGATTGTAATCAAGACTTTGAGGGCTTTGAGTATATTAGAGGAAGAATAGGAAGAATGTTTAATGAGTGATGATGTAGTATGTTCAGTCAAAATTACATTACGGGCAGAAGCAAAGGAATATGAGGCTAGATGATGAACATACAAATCATATGTGACAATTAGTAATACAACATCAGGAAATGGATCTATCAGGTTTGAGGTAGAGGCTATAGAGTGGAAATGAAAGTGTTTTTCATGAAATATCACATCTCTGGAAATAAAAAAGGATTTTGAGGATATATCATAGAGTTTGTATCCTTTGATACTGGAGGATATCCTAGAAATACACAAGTTTTAGCTCTATGATAGAATTTGTTTCCATAAGAGGGGAGTGTAGATGCGAAGCAAAGGCTTCCAAACACCCTCAATGAATTGTAATCAAATGAAGTATCATACATTAAAGAAAAAGGAGTCATGTTCTTAAGTATTGGAGATGGTGTTCTATTGATTATAAAAGTGGTTGTAAAAACACTATCACCCTAGAATTGAATGGGCATCCTTGACTGAAAATATAGTGTTTGTGCCACATTAAGAAGGTGTTGATGTTTTCTTTCAACCACAGAATTCTGTTCAGACTGTTTGACACAAGAAAATTGATGAACAATGCCCTTAGCATCAAATAGTTATTTGAACTTTAGCACTTGAGCATTATTAGATCTGAATGTTTTGATAACTTTATGAAATTGATTTTCAATAAGGGCAACAAAATTTAGGTATAATAAACTTTGCATCTGATTTTTGTTTCATCAAATAGATTCAAGTAAACCTTGTACAATCATCCACCAAAATGAGGAAAAATTTATGGCCAACATATGTTGAGGGTATAATATGGTCCCCATATATTGCAATGCATCAAATCAAAACTATTGTTTGATAGATCATTATTCGATACAAATAAAATCCCCAATTGTTTTGCCATAGGGCAAACATAACAAGGAATTAGTACAATCAATGCGCAACAAATATTTCAACGAATCTAATTTCTGATATGACGAATGCCCAAGTCTATCATGCCAAACCTGACTAGTTACAAAATATGACATAGTATAAAGACTGACAAATATTATCATGAACTGATGGACTGGAGTCAATAACATAGAGGTATGCCTTTCTTTCACCCCTATCAATTATCCTCGACGTGATCAAGTCCTGAACCATACAAGAATTAGTGAGAAACTTGACACATAATGGAAGTATTCCTTGTTAGAGCACAGAACATTATTAAACATCAATTCAAGCATGATTTTCACATTTCCAATCAATTGTACAGGGACTTGTACATGATTTGGTAGTGTAACATATGCATTCTCAATTGGCCTTAATGTGTAAAATGCTGACTGATCAAAACATATATGACTCGTAGCACCTGAGTCTACTACCCAATGTCTAAATGAACTAAAAGCTTGAGTAATAGAGATTGAGAAACAGGTACCTGAATCCTCACATGCACTGGCCCTATCTCTGAATCCAATTTTGCAGCCTTGAGATGAGTATTCGACATGTTCATTAGATGTTGATACTGAGTGAAGTTGAGTGTCTGCATGAAACCAACACTTCATCATTGTCCTGTTTTTGATCTATGCCAGCAACATGTTCAGAAATCTAATTAGCCATGGTTTGATTGTTTGGACCAGCTAGCACATAGTCCAAATTTCTGCCTAGGTTTGTACCCTGGTGGATAGCTACGAAGCTTGTAACCCTTATACACATTATGACCATTGTAATCACAATATGTACATATTGGTCTCTCCTTCTTTTGAAGCCTGCTACACTGTTGTCCCACAGCCTTCCTATCACATTCTGACTCATCATTTTATAATTATTTTGAGCATAAAAATGCCATTAAACCAGTTGTTCGTGATGTATCATTTGTCATACTAATTTTTCTTTGGTTTTCTTCCTGAGCAACCAACGCAAACACTTCGTTGATGGGGAGAAATATGATCTGTTGAGAGTATTTGTCCTCGAGTTTGAGCAAATGATTGGTGTAGTCCTATTAAAAAGGACATGCCATACTTCATTTGGTGATGCTCAATCAGTCTCTTATTTCTTCCACAAACACATTTACCATACGAACAAGTGGGCTTATAATTGCTAAGCTCTTCCCAAATTGTCTTCAATTTGGTAATATAGGTACTGACAAAAGAATCCCCTTGCATATGATTCATTAGCTCTCGCTTCAGTTGAAAAATCCGCTGACCATTCCTTTGCATGTATCGTTCCTTCAATTCTATCCATAATTCATAAGCTGGCTCAGAATAAAGCCCACTGACCCAAATTTCCTTAGACGTGGAATTGAGTATCCATGAAGTAGCAATGTTATTGTTTTGGATCCACGAATTGTGCAGCATTTGATGACCTTCAAGTCAAGAAATTGTTTCATCAATAAACCTCAGCTTGTTCTTCACAAATAAAATAATCACCATTGCTGTGCTCCAGGATGCATAGTTATCTCTACTCAGTGACTGTGAAACAAGGATTAAACTAGGATTATCTGAGTGATGCAGAAAATATTAATTAGATCCATCATCATTATTGAATTGCTCATTGATGACGTATGATTATTTGACGCCTCATTATCTATCGTCAAACCGGTAAAGTAATCTTGATGAAATGTTGATCAGAATTAATGATGGTAAGAAGCGATTACATGCTCTGATACCATATTGAAGAAAAGAAGAAATTGGAAAATAAAAGATTATTCTCATTCCATTGATCAAATCTAATTACAATGGTGACTTTTAAATAAAACTTGCTAACTGTTTTCAACAAACAAAATTGATTAACTAACTTTACAACTATACATAACTACTTCCTAACTAACATTGGCGCCAATTTAGTTGAAAATTGAGCTAGTTGAACTGCTCACTTGAGCTAGTTGTACTGAGTTGTGTATTTTCTAAAAAGAGATCAGGACATTTTCAATCTTGGAACAATTTCGTAAATTCTTTCTGCTCCGATTCCGAACAACCCAAGAAGGAAGCCTCTATGAAAAATTCCTTGACATACGCCAAACTGGAACGATGGATGAATTTTAGCAGAATTTTGAACACTAGCATCACTGTTAATTAGGATCCATGAAGAAGTGATGGAAATCACTTTCATTAATGGGCCCAAACAGGAAATTAGGGATGAAATTATGTTGCATAGGCCAAATGGGCTGGGCCAAATAATAGAGGTGGCCCAATGGGTGGAAGAAATATATATATCGTTATAAAAGCTGTTAAAGAACCTGCATGCCCAAAATATTCAAACCGTGGCTAAATAGTTTGGAGGCGAAGACGATCGAATCTTTTCCCATGCAAATAGTGATTGTAGGGGAGAAAAATCAGCGTTATGAAACTCTAATGAAGAAGATAATGGATACAGAGTGGCAATTAAAGAAGGAGAATGGGTTGTGCTTTCGTTGCAATGAGAAATACAAAGTTGGACATGTCTGTAAGAATCGAGAGTTAAAGGTTCTGCTTGCACAGAAGGAAAAAAAATCCAGAAGAAGAGGCACTGGTGTACGGTGAACCTATGGAGATGATTGAGAAAGTGGAATTATCACTTAACTCGATTGTGGGCCTCAATACACATGGAATCATGAAGATAACTGGAAAAATAAACAAAAAATTGGTAAATATGCTAATAGATTTTGGGACAACTCATAATTTCCTATCTCTAGAAGTAATCAGGCTTTTGAATTTGCCAATCACCGCCACAACCAATTATGGGATTGTCATGGGAACATGAGTTGATGTGAAAAGTTGGGGATTTTGTAAAGGGGTAGTAGTTGAGTTATAGGGGTTGGCAATCGAGGAAAATTTCTTATCGTGGATCTAGGTTGTATCGATGTAGTGCTGAGAATACAGTAGATAGGTAGTTTGGGATATACAAAGTGAATTGGAATCTGTTAACAATGCAATTTAGAATTGGAGAAGCGTGGTTTACACTAAAAGAAGACCTGGGGCTTCACTAGACAGGGGTGTCTCTTAAAACTATGGTAAAAACACAACAACAGATAGCTGAAGGAGTGTGGGTTGAGCTGGGGAGTCTAGCGACTGCAAGGGAAAAATAGGAAATGCAAGTCAATCAATATCATTGTGATATCCACTTCAATGAAAAAGATAAAGTATATGTGCAACTCCACCCATACCGCCATCATTCAGTGGCAAAGAAAGTTAAGGAGAAGCCGAACCCTCGCCACTTCGGACCTTTAAGATTTTTAAACGTATAGGAACAGTTGCTTATCATTTAGAGCTGCCTCTTACTGCCACGATTTACCCAGCGTTCCATGTATCTCAATTAAAAAGATCACTTGGGGGCAACAGAGCCTTGTCTACAATTGCCACTACACTTAGATGTCACGTTAGAGTGGATTGTAGAACCACAAGAAGTGCTTGAGGAAAAGGACATTGCCTATAGGGTAACATGTGTAAAAATGGTGAATGGAAGATGAATCTACATGATGGAAAATGTTTTTGTATTGAAGTATTTCAAGAAGTAATATTACAAGGGGTTATATACTTAAGATTTGTATCTATTCTGGGGAAATGGAATTAGTAAAATACAATCGGTCTCATATAATCTGTCTAATTCCTTTAATCTATCAATTGATAGAATTAACAGTTTTATATCCATTAATACTCCCCCTCAAGTTGGAATGTGGAGGTCTATCACACCTAACTTGCTAACATGAGAATGGAAAGTTGCATGTCCCAATGCTTTTGTAAAAATGTCTGCAATTTGCTTTTTGGTGTGACCACGTGTGGCTCTAAATTCTCCTATTTGTATCTTTTCTCGAATAGTATGGAAATCCAATTCTATGTGCTTTGTACGCTCGTGGAATATTGGATTCACTGCAATGTGAATTGTCGCTTGGTTATCACAAAACAATTTGGCTAGTTCAGTGTGTTCAACACGCAAGTCACTTAAAAGATATCTCAGCTAAGTAAGTTAACAAGTGACAGCTGCCATTACTCGATATTCTGCTTCGGTAGATGACGGCTGACACGGTGGATTGCTTTTTGATTTTCCAAGAAATCAAAGAACTTCCCAATAACACACAATAACATATAACTGACCTTCTTGTAGCCTGACAACCAGCCCAATCAACATCACATAATTTGTGAGTTTTAAAGAACTATGTGTGGGAAAAATGAGGCCTTGACCTTGTGCATTCTTTTAAGTAACGAAGGAGACGAAGAACTGCATCAAGGTGAGGTTTTCTTGGAAGTTCATGAACCAATTGAAAGTAATTACTGAATATGATTTCCAATCGTGTGATTGTTAGATAAATCAACTTCCCAACAACTCGGCAATATCGCGTTGGATCATGGAGAGTATCACCATCCATTGGATTAAGTTTCAAGGTCTGCTCCATTGGAAATTTTACAGTTATGGCACCAAGTAAGCCGGCCTCTTCCATTAGATCTAGAGTGTATTTTCTTTGACAAATGGTGATGCCTGACTTGGATTGTGCAACTTCAACTCCTAGAAAGTATTTCAATGGTCTGAGGTCTTTGATTTTGAAGCAGGTGTTGAGAAAATGTTCAAGATCACATATGGATGCTTCATCAGTCCGTGCAATGATCATATCATCGACATAAAGTAAAATAGCAGTATAAGATGTGTTTTCAACCTTAACAAACAAGAAATAATCGGCTTCCGACTGTTTGAACCCAATGTTGGCAATGGATTAAGAGAACTTGTGAAACCAGCAACGAGATGCCTGCTTCAATCCATATAAGGACTTGTTGAATCGACATATTATTCTTCCCCTGTCGACTAATGCCGGATGGAGGTTGCATATAGACTTCCTCAAGCAAATCACCATGGAGAAAAGTATTTTGGACATCCATTTGGTGAAGATGCCAATTTCGAACAGCAGCAACGGCTAAGAGGCAATGGACGGTAATGAGTTTGGTAATGTGAGTAAAGGTTTCCTTGTAATCTATGCTATCACGTTGTGTAAAACCTTTGCAACAAATCGAGCTTTATACTGTTCAAAAGAGCCATCGGAGTGATATTTGATTTTGTATATCCACTTGCAACCAATGGGACAGTGACTAGCAGGTAGAGGCACCATGGTCCGTGTATTGTTTTCCTCAAGTGCTCGAATTTCAGTTTGTATAGCATCAACCCATTTAGGATCGGAACATGCTTACTCATAAGATGCTGGTTCGACCAAATGAGAGATGTGCACAAATTTCTGATGACAATTGGAAAGGGATGAATATGAGACATACCGTTGCAATGGATACCGTGTGTGGACCGTGGTAAAAGGGACTAGCCTAGGAGCGAGGAGAGCAGCATGGTATGTTTAAGATTTTTGGAATTTGGATGAAGCTTTGGTGAGTAATTCTGAACAACTTAAAAGAGGCGGTGATGGAGAATGTGTGGTCTCTGTAATATGTTTCAAGCGGAATTATGCTGAGGGATCTTCTGTGTGTTGATGATTTGATAGAGGGATTGTTGATGTGCTAAAATTTGGTAAGTGAATTGAGTTGATAGATTTTGGGGTGTCATGAGTAGGGTTACGTGGTGGGTTTGGTTCCATAAATGGGTGTAAAAGGAAGGCGTTAGGAAGCACATGTTCATTGTCTTGGTTTTCGATGAGTTTATGGGTAAATGGAAATGCGTTCTCATGAAAAAAAGGACATTTCGTGAGGAAAATATGCAATGAGTGTCAAGGTCAAGAACTTTATATCCTTTTTGTCCTTGTGGGTAGCTAAGGAATATGCATAGTTTTGCTCGACCGTCAAACTTATGTTTAGGATTGGGGTTAGTAGCAGAACACAGGCAACCAAATGCTCGAATATGTGAGTATGAGGGTGGTTTACCATGGATAATTTCATATGGGGTTTTGAGGGACAATAATGATGTTGGTAATCGGTTAATGAGGTAGCACGCCGTTTGTATACTTTCTCCCCAATATTTTAACGGTAAGCTTGCTTGGAAGCGAAGGGCTCGAGCGACATTTAAAAGGTGACGGTGTTTTCTTTCAACAACTCCATTTTGTTGAGGAATGTAAGGGCATGTGCGATGGAAACTTATGCCATGGTCATTGAAATAAGGTTGCATTGATAAAAATTCAGCCCCATTACCGGAACAAAATACCTTAATCCCACAATTAAATTGAGTTTTAACCCATGTGAAAACGATCACAATAAGGATTGTGTTTCAAATTTAATAGTCATAAGATGAACCCATGTAAAACGTGAAAAATTGTCCACAATAGTAAGAAAACACTTTGCTCCAGAATGAGAATTTAATTTATGAGGTCCACATATATCACAATGGAGTAAATCAAAAGGTGCAAATGATGAAATTGAACTAGAACGAAAAGGTAAACGAGTTTGCTTTGCTAATGGGAAAACTTCGCAAACATGTTGATGCCAAAGACTGAGACATTGTTGACATGACGTGCAAAATGTGGATTTTGATGCGGTGAGAGGTAGTAAAGACCATTAAATTGCTTGCCCCAGGCCAATCATCCTCTTCATATCCACGTTCTGAATAACACAAAAATATAAAAAGAAAGTTGCTGTGCAATTCAAATTTTTGGTAAGTTTGATTATAGACAATAAATTCACCCTGAATTTTGGCAGATGTAATACTCCATCAAATTTCAATTCTTGAGATAATTGGTTGGAACCGAAGGAATTAATTGGTGTTGTCCTACCATCAGGTAAGTTTAAAGTTCTAAATGGCATATATGATCTGTGGCTCCACTATCCATAATCCAATATAAAGCTGTGGGCGAGTTTTTTTACCTATGGCATTTCCAAAGGCATTACCATTCATTTTGTTCAACATGGCCATAATATGATTATACTCGTCAATTGTGAAGGTTGGGTCTTCTTGCTTGATTGACTGCACTTTTGGAGCATCTCCTTGGCTTATGCTGGAATTATTTGCTGCAACCCTCCTATTATTCGGTTGGATATTTTTACGATGAAATTTGTGGCTTACTGGGAAATCCTTCAAGTAGTAACGGTACTCCACCATTTGTCCCTTTTGATCACAATACGTGCATTTGGACGTCTTCCTCGACGTTCTTCCAGTGCAAGAAGAAGTGATTTCACCTGAGCTACTGCCCTTAAATAGTTTGCCTGACTGATTTATGGCCATGGCCTGAAAATCGTCATTGGTTCCTTCATGGCGTGAGGCAACATCGAGTTGCCGTTCATGTTTCCAGGTTATGGAAAAAGCTTTTCGGGTATCCGGCAATGGACTGATCATCAAGATGCTTCCTCTGACTGCAACATACGTTGTTTAGTCCCATAAGAAATTGCACACGTCTTTCCTTTTCCATTATTTCATGGACTTTCTTCAGTCCTCCACATGTACAAGTGAATGGTTCCTGATAGAAGGCTAGTTCATCCCATAAAGCTTTCTTTTTGTTGAAGTAGATATTGAATCTGAATTTTGTTACGGTGTTCAACAATTTCTTGATTCATTCCCCTGTGAAAACCTATCATAGAGATCTTTCCATATTGCCGATGTCAAGTTTATGTAGATCGCATTGGAAGCAATGTTTGGACTTACAGAATTCAAAATCCATGACAATACCATATCGTTCCAGCGTTGCTATGAATTAAATTTTTTATCTGTAGGTGACGACATCTCAATGGATTCGTCGATGAACCCAATCTTATTCTTTGCACTAAGACCGATGCACATGGCTCGACTCCATTGTCCATAGTTGTGTAGTTCAAGCACTTTGGAGACCAAGATGAGGCTCGGATTATCCGAACCGTGTAGAGTGAGTGGATTCTCATTCATGGTAAGGCTCGGATTCTTCGAACTGTGTTGGGTGGTTGAATTCTCATTCACGATTTCTGTGTTATCTTCCATTTGATTTGATGTGGTTGCGGAAGGTGTTTTCAGTTTATGAATTCACCAAGATCGGTGCTTGATACCATGTAAAAATGGTGAATGGAAGATGAATTTACATGATGGAAAATATTTCTATATATTGATGTATTTCAAGAAGTAATATTACAAGGGGTTTATACTTAAGATTCGTATCTATTCTAGCAAGATGGAATCAGTAAAATACAACCAGTCTCCTATAATCTGTCTAATTCATTTAATCTATCAATTGACAGAACTAACAGATTTGTATCCATTAATAACAAGAACTTCTAATTCAATGGAAAGGATTACCCATTACCGAGGCTTCTTGGGAATCTAGAGAGTCCATCCAACAGCATTTTCCGGCTTTCAACCTTGAGGGCAAGGTTTCTTTGGATCCCCAGGGTAATGATAAGCCCCAGTCAAGGACACCTATTCTAGACGGATCAAGAAGACTGAAGAAGGGGATGACAACAACAAATTCGATTAGAAGGGCAGTCTGAGGTGGACAAAAATAGTTAGAAGGCGTTTTACAAATAATGAAGGGAATAGATAAGGGAAGGCAGACTTTTATGTAGTGAGCATGGTTATTAAACCCGGATCGGACTGTCGGTTCGATCCAGAACCCGTCGAATTGGATCATGTCCGGTTCGAGCCTCATTAAATTTCAACTATGCAGATAACCCGTTTGAAACTCAAAGGAACCATCGGTTTAATGGAAAAACTGTTGGCCCAAATGTAAAGAAATCGTCCGATCCATATACCATATATAAAAGCCCAAAAGCCCATTATTTGAATCCCTATTATCTCAGACTCACATAATACCCTAGCCCGTAGCAGAGCCTCCGTCTTCTTGCAATTTCACTCCCAAAAATCCAAAGCTTCAATTTTAAGTTGTATTAGATGGAATAAGAAGATGTAAGTTTAAAATTTACGTTTTTTTTTTTTTAAATTTCAGTTTTTAGCCATTTAATTATGTGAATTTCAATTTAGATGGAAGAAGATGGGTGATTTTTTTTAATTTTTATTCATTTATTTATTTTTTCAGTTTAGATGGGATTGTGCAACATGAGTCTATTTTAATCCTAGTCTCTCTGTCAAGAAATGTTGATAAAAATATGAGATTTTACCACGCTGCAGTATTAATATTCATGTGAGGAAACATAAGGGGTTAATGGTTGGAAACAGTTAGAGGAGTGCTTCCATGTCATTTTAGCAACAAGTTTTTTAGTTCAGTAATTGTTTGGTATTTTAGATGCGTAAATGATATTAAAATAGGGAATGAGTTAATAAAAAATATAAAAATAAATGTCAAAATGATATTAAAATAGGGAATGAGTTATCCAATTTAATTAGTATTAAAAAATGTCAAAATTTTATTATTCAA
>CAIGRL010059568.1:0-19970 GCA_903798325.1 Fraxinus xanthoxyloides | reverse complement strand
TTTTTTTTTTTTTTTTTCGAAAATTAGAAGTTCAATTGTTTTTCTTCTGAAATTGCAGTGGGCAAAGTTGAGAAGTCTTTCAGTCCTTGCACAGGGTGTGGTAGCATGGAATGTACCTCCTCTGAGAAACTCTTTAGTGTTTCACAAGACGATCGATGCATTAGTTCTGATCAGCAAGGGTATTCTAAATCCAGTATGGAAACTACTAACATAGCTTCTGATCCTTGGTTGCTGAATATGAGAATTGAGTCCTCCACATCCGGGTCATGCAGTGGAACATCAGGGAATTCAATCAATGGTGTATCCTTGAGAAATAATGGTTCAGAATTGAAAGTTGGTATTGGCAAGAGAGAGAGAGTTTCTGAAGGTGCCAGCCTCGATTTTGTCGAGGACAGTCAGGATCCTTTTGCTTTTCATGACGATGAATTTGATGAACCCTCGAAGTGGGACTTATTATCTGGAAGGAGAAAGAAATCTCGAACTGAAAATAGGGGGGCAACAGCGAGTGACCATGAAGACAGGTGTCACTCTCGATTGATGTCAAACCAACAAGAAACAAGCAACTTGCAAAATCATTGTTCTCAGGAAGCGTCTTGTTCATCCACTGCTGATGAAAACAATTCCGATCTTCTGACGAATTGTCTTCTTACGGCTGTCAAGGTAATTTAAAATTTCAATTTGTGACTTTAAAGAAATGAGTTTTCCTCGAGTTTCCCATGGAAACTAAGGATTAAGAGTTTTATTTGCTCTTTCTAGAGAAATCCTATATTGTATCTGGGAGTTATTTCATGTTGTGTCTCATAAGGTTATTATAGATCCATCAAGTTCAACTGAAAACTGTTGCTGGGCCTTTCCCTTTATGTTCTTTTCAGTTTTTTTTTCCTTCTCCAACAGTGCACATTCTTTTCATTTGCTTTCTTAGCTTAGAATGGAGATTTGATTGATTTATTGTTTCGTGCATGTTATCACGGGTTCATGCATCAGCATTCTGGAAATTACTGAGTTTCCTTTTTATTAATATGCAGGTTCTGATGAACTTAACCAATGACAACCCTGAGGGTTGTCGGCAAATTGCTGCCTGTGGGGGGTTGGAAACACTGTCTTCACTGATTGCTGGTCACTTTCCGTCCTTTAGCTTATCATCATCTCCCTTAAGGGAAAATAGTTTCTCATCTAAATCAATTGTGGAGACTAACCAGGAGAATTTCCCACATCTCACTGATCACGAGCTAGACTTTCTTGTTGCTATTTTGGGCTTGCTTGTGAATTTGGTGGAGAAGGATTGCCGCAACAGGTAAGTTGTTCCTTGTTTCTCTGCATCTTTTGTTTGTTAGTTTGGACTTTGGTGGAATGGATGATTATTATTTCATTGTTTTACTAACGATATTTTTTACTGGAAGTGAGAACTTGATGTATCTTCCTTACATTCGGACAATATATAAATAGAATTTGACTGAGATGAGAATGTTAAGATGGGTTTATAGTTAAACAAGAAAGTAAATAGAAATTGGCAAAAAATATTTGTGAATTGGTTAATATGGCACCTATGAAAATAAGTTGTTAGAGGATCAGTTTAGATGGGTTTGGACACCTCCAAAGAGAAGGATATGCTAGATGTACCAGGTATGAGAAGTGATGGAACTATTACTAATGTAAGCTCAGAGGAATTGGTCATTCAAAAATTGCTTAGTACGAGTTTTTAAGAGAATTTAAAACTTTGCAGGTCATCCAAAAATTCGACAGTATGAGGATTTGAACCTTTGCAGTTTAACTTTGCAAATGACCTTTGATGGAGTGGGATGGAAGATCCATATAGTGGAAGAAACTGGCATAGGAAAGCCTGACAATTGTGCACCACAGTATTGTTGTTTCTATTTGGTTTTGTTCGCCTTGATGGCGTGAATTGAACAAGATCCAGGCAATCAGAAGAAGGATGATGTTACTGGCTACCACCATTTAGAATTTCCATGACATGAGGGTGCAAGATGAGATCCTCAATACATTGAATTTGCATGTTCTTTGCATTCATGTATTGAGGACATGTCACCCGGTGGGAACTGGTTTACTAACTACACATCTTCAATTTTTTCCCATATTCTACAATTCTACTCAATAATTATTGCCATCATAAGGGAAAAAAGTAATCATATATAACAATGATTCTCCAGTTGCCTGATTATGTAAAATCTCTAAAGAATGAGCATAATTCAAAGTGATGATTTTTGTTGGTTGTACATTATTTTGGCCGTCAACTAAGTTTTACGAACTGACTATCATAGTAAATCGGTTTGCATTTTCACCTACTTTGAATTGGTTCTGACCCTTGCCAGGCAACCTTGGCTTGTGGTAACTCGAATTTTTTTATGAAGGGTTAGAAAAATTAGTGTCTTAGCCTTATCTATCATTGCAGATCATGGCTTGCGACAAGTAGTGTTTCATTACCGAGCCTGGAAGGGATGGAGGAGGACCATAAGGATGTAATTCCTTTGTTGTGCTCTATCTTTTTGGCTAATCAAGGGGCTGGTGAGGCCACTGGAGAAGGAAAATGTTTGTCCTGGGTGAGTAAACTGGTGTCATTTTATTATGTATTATTTCCATCCCTTGATTCATCTTTTCTATGTTGAAAGTATAGCTTTAGTTGCATGGCAATTTGAGCCAAGAGAATGGATTTAATTTTTTTTAATAAAAAATTTATTGCCTTTATCCCTATAAATTATGAGAATTAATTATCTTCTATTTGAGCGAGTTGATTTTTTCTTCTAAAATCCCAAAGGAGAATCATACCATTGTACTATAACCTATTGCCCAAGTAGTAAGTTGGTCTCCTAGTTTAAAAATGAGTAAGTTGGTCCTCGAATTGTAGTTGTAAGGTCAGTCTCAATGATGGAAACTGTCATAAATCTGGATGTTTGTACAGATATAATGGAAGTTTGGGGATCAAGAAGATTGTGTTTTGAAGATTAGGACCCACTCTCTACTAGATGAATAGGTTGTGGACCCCTGGTCTAATTTTCCTTTTTAGTAATATAGAGAGGAATAATTTGTTTCTACAAGTTTTTGAGAGCCATTAGCAGATGCCACCGGAACTCAGATTATTTTTATTTTTAAAAATGATGCGAACACATTACCATCTATAAATATGCAGGGAATATAATGTATATATGGCTGACATCTATGTGCAAAACGTCATTATGCAGGATGATGAAGATTCCTTATTACAGGGAGAGAGAGAAGCTGAAAAAATGATTGTAGAAGCTTATGCAGCTCTTCTTCTTGCATTCCTTTCTACTGAAAGGTTAGTACACCTTCATCGGCTTATCCTTTCCCTACATAATATTGACTACTGTTCTCATGAATCATTTTTTTTTTCTTTTTTTGTACTCTCGATTACCAGTAAGAGCATACATAATGCCATTGCTGAATGTCTTCCAGACCACAACCTGGCAATACTCGTTCCGGTGTTGGAAAGATTTGTGGTTTGTATTTCTTATGCAACTCTTTAGTTAAATAGCTCGTGGACGCGTGTAGTATGAGCTTGGTCAGATAAACATCATTCATATCATCGTTTTTTTGGTTCTTCCAGGAATTTCATATGACGCTAAACATGATATCACCGGAGACACACAAAACTGTGCTGGAAGTAATCGAATCATGTAGAATCCGATGAGAGTTCGAATTATCACTGTAAATGACGCTGAAAAGAGTGATTGATTTGTGCAGGGTGAATTATCAAACTAGCCACCAGAGTGCTCCATCGTCGCTTGATATTTGTCATCTTGCTCATGTATTTCCGGCTGCAATTCACCGTTCAAGTTGGAGGCTAAGATGATTGTGTAGGAAAAATAGAGCACTTATATGTAATTCCATAGTTTGTATAGTGGTTTCTCATGTCATCTGTCTCACAAGTTTAGACACAGAAACTTAAACAAGATAGATCTTAGTTTATCAAAATACGAGTTCCCAATATGTCTCATTCAAACTGGCAACATTTTCCCCTTTATTTAGTAGAATGTTTATGCAAGTAGAAAGGGCTATGAGGAGAAATGATCAGCTATGACCTGTGAGGAAGTTAAGGATAAGCTCATTCACATGTTCAGGGAATTGCTCTTGAACAAAATGAGTTCCTTCTGGTATGTAGATTATGTCCAAATTGGGGACAAATTTTTTCGCCTCTCCGCTCCTTATGTATTCCTCTATTCCTGGGAACTTGAAAACATAATCCTTCTCGCCCATTATTAGAAGAGCTGGAACTTCAACTTTCGGAACTGGTATATTATAAAGTTCACTCTTGCGATCAAGAAATGCCCTAAAACAGAACGAAGTCAAATCAGAAAAGCAATTTCACACAAGTAAATAATTTTGACTAAGTGATAGTAAGGAAAATGTAAGTTATCCAACCCTGTTTGTTCTAAGTAAATTCATGGTTTTTAGGATACAGATACTTTAAGGCTTAGCCAAACGTGCTCTTTCTTGAAACAATTTTCGCAAACTTTTCTTCATTTTTTTTGTTAAATCTTTCCTATTTTGAATTATCCAAGTATCTATTCGCATAAGCCATAGTTATATTATGACCCTGTTTGAGCCAAATTATTGTAGAATTGGAAATATAGCTGCTATTAGGGCCACACAAAAGATAGAAAATTTGAATTTAAATGTTGATATGATAGATAACGTTCATATTTTTTTTCTTAATGAAATAATAATGTAGACCGAACGGAACCTATCATAAGAATGACGCGAGAACATAATATTTTTTATGTAGAAAACCTTCATGTTACCTGTAAGGAACTTGCAATGCAGTTTGAAATCCCGATTTCTGGTACAGGGCTCCATAGGTTGCAAGATCTTCCTCAGAGAACCAAGAGGGTAGAGGAGTAGATGGTTCTACTATGTCCATGATCTCCTGGTTTTCTTGAGCTATTGGAAGTTCACTTCTGGAGAACATGATGTAAATATTCCTCACTACTGTTTTAGCATCAAGTCGACCAAAATCAGCTTCAGCACGTCCAGGCTCCTGAAATTTTTTTTTTATCGAGAGTTGGATGCAGCCAAATCCAGCTATTCCGAGAAGGAGGCGGAGAAAAAAGAGAGGACCTGCCATCTTGAAATATAGAAGCCTTCGGGAAGGAGCTTATGATAGGTGGAAGGACGAGGAGGCATAAATGGCAAGCCTAATGTGACAAACCCTGACACTCTCTCCTGATGGAGGAAGACAAAGCGGGAAACAATGGAAACACCAAAATCTTTGCTTACCAGAAAAACCTGCACATTAATTTTTTCTTGAAACTCTTACCAACTTACTTGTTACATTTTTACTTATAGTAAATTACTTTAAAATTAACTTTTTTAGCTTAGCCAAATATTATTTCTCTTTACAAATCCACAAAACACCCAATTGTCAAGGCACCAGAATTTCAGCTGAAAAGTAAGAGCAAAAACACAGTTATCACCAAAGGATCACGCACCTTGGACATGTTAAGAGCATCAAGAATTGCAAGGAGGTCAGATATCAGATCCAAGAAGGTGGTTTTCTCGGGTTGGATTGGCGGATCGGACAAGCCGTAGCCTCTGTAATCGGGTGCGATTGCTCTGAAACCAGCTTTAGCAACTGCAATTATCTGGTGGCGCCAAGAGTACCATATTTCTGGAAATCCGTGCAGAAACACAACTACCGGCGACGATTCACTTCCGATTTCTGCAACGTGAAGCTTTAGCCCGTTTACTTCGACGTACTTGTGCTCAATTTCGTCCATTTTCGACGACCCCGAAGAAGAAGCTTGACTTAACTGAGTTAATTATTTCAGCTGGATATTTTATGCTTTTATAAAGGCCCGTTCGGTATTGATTTAAGAAGCCAAAACGAGCATTTGAGATTCTAAAATTACTTTTTAACCCATTTGATTATTCCTTCCTTGTATTGTCTATTGATTTCCTTAACTAAGATTGCCCTCAAGCAATTTAAGTGCTTATTTTTCAGAAAATTAAATATTAATTTCAATCACATATTCATAACTAATATCCACTTATTATTCACACCTTTAATTATAATTTCTCCCAAACAAACACTAAAATAAACTTTGTATTAGCTAACCAACTCTATACGAATATTAAGTGTCATTACTGTTAGTTTGAAAGATTTTAGTTCAACAAAAAGGATACCTATAGACGGATTGACGTATTTAAGCATGCTATTGAATCGAAGAATATGTTTGATTGGCCATCATTTTGATACATAAATAAAGGCATTCTCCGAATAATTCAGATGAAGCAATTGGATGAAGTTACGTGATTCACTTAAAACAAAATAAGTCCGCCACTAACGAAATTTTGCTAAAAAATTCTAAGCCAACAATAATACACCCGTTGTCACTTGGCTTTTATTGACATTTTTACTATGAATAATGTTATTTGAACATGTTCAATGACAGACAACTTTTGACATGTTGATTTAGCAATTTTTGATTGACAATTTTTTGTTTAACTTTCAATGAGAATTTATCGAGTATACCAATGTATAAAACTATGTCATTGAGTCTATTCCTGTAGCGAAACTATTTTACTATTTACTCCATGTTAGCTATCAAATTGATCGCCACTTTTTTTACCTTCAATTTAACTACGGAAAAATTGACATGATAAACTAATAATTTAGTTATTTACTAATTAGATTATCACGACGACTCTTTTGTTACTCAAACTAACAATGTATTATATATTAATGATGCGTGTAGAAAATATGTTATTTACTACATTCATCACGCTGACTATGTTTCTGTTTGGTCTCCATTAAAATTATAATTCATTTTTTTATTTCTTCTCAGCAACACATTCTCCAATAAAATAATATACACTTTAGTTAAAAAAAAAATCTTTTTTTTAACCATACATTCTTCAAAAAAAAATAAAAAAATACTGCTCTAAAATTATAATCTCCAATAACGGGGTCAATAATTAACTTGTCAAAATCAGTGCTATTTCGGTCAATTTCTCTCAGTCTCTATCTCAAGGTCAGTTAAGCCCACATATATAAGGAGCAATTACGTTAGCCAGATTCAGGATTTAGGATATTTTTACAGTTACACCCTAGTATTCAGGGGTATTCAATCTAAATTTTTAAAGATTTACAGAAGTGTACTGAATCAAGATTTCTCAAGGTATTCATATAGACTTTTTAAAAGTTCTTGAGAGCTCGTTTGGTATGACTTTTGAAAATTCAAAAGTTACTTTCGAGAGTAAGAAGTTGCTTTGAACATGTTCGGATAATTGTTTAAAAGTGATTTTTCTGATTATAAGAGTTTAAGAGGAAACTGACATAGGGTTTAATTCAGGAAACACTTTTACAAGAAGTCAAAGCAAAAATCATACCAAATGGACCCTAAAATTCATGATGTATTAAATCGAGACTTTTAGAAGTATTAAAAAGTCAAAAAGTATTCAAAATATCAACGACTTTCATTAAATCCTTCGCGTATTAACATTTAAGCAGAAAACATAAGTACAAAATTTGCTCTCTCCTAGATGCATTCGCTTAATCTTTGCATTATTAAAGACCAAGAATTTCGTTGAGGTAGATCAGATTGGATTGGAATATGAACAATTTTTGTACATGTATGTCTTGTTCAGTCCTATTTAATTTACTAAACACCGAAAATGCACAAATAGTTGTAGTTCGCTTAGTTATTTGCCATTAAAAGAAGAATACTACATAAGTTTGATATCAGGTGAATTGCTAGAAACCTCCAATTAAATCCAACTTGGTAAATGAGGAATTATGAAGATTTTTGTAGAAATTATCAAAGGGATTTACCTTAATTGACATCTAATTAAAGTGTAATTAATTGATTAAATAAAAATGAAGTATAGTTACAAATTTAACACTAACATGTATAGTTATCTATGAAACAAACATTTGCACTTGACTTGATAGGATTTGTTCGATGTTCCCATTCATTATCATTGTCGTTTTTTTACTGCTTCACCATTCAATTTTGTCCACTTACAACATCTCCAACTTTTCAATTTTATGTCAAAAATTGTGTCCACACCCTCACATAGAGGGGGGCCCACTTCAAATAAAATATAATATATTAGAAGTGGGTCTCCTTTCATGTGAAGATGCTGACACCATTTTGTAGAATGAATTATATAGTGTAGACAAACCCAAAATATAAATCACGTGTCATGTATTAGTAAACAAGAATTCGTAAAGAGAGTTCCGTTTACCGTTGTTGCTTTATTTTATTTAGTTTTAATTCCTAATAAAAGTGAATAAATTGTCAAATAAGAGTTTTAAATTATCTTTTAGATGGGGTAGTGGTAGTTGGTAGACCTGGAAATTATATCTATTTTATTCGAGTAATACTATTTGTAGTTTCTTTTTATCGTAGTAGTTCTATGTTGTATATATATGGCGGTTAGTGATTTGATGTATTAATATGACAATTTTTTATTACATCAAATTACTAACCGTTACACTTATATCACATATTACGACTACAATAGTGAACAATTGCACTCGGCTCTATATCAGAAGGGTTTTTGGGAATCCTCTTGATCCACTCGACCATTATTTTATTTAAAAACTGTATAATGAATGTGCATAGATAAAATAATTTAGTCGTTAAAAATCAACTATATTTCTAATAATGAATGCGATCAGAATGATGGTGAACGGAAGGGCAGCTTAACCACTAATGCACGTGTACGAGTCAATTAGCACAATTAAGACTTTGATTTGAATAGTCTAATAATCATGATTAAAGTGGAATACGAGGAGTTCGCCACTTATAATTTAATTATTTCCAATGATACTTAATTATTAAGCTAAGCCTGTCAAAGTCGTAATCCTGTCCGATAAATATTCTGTTTCCACTACTTTAGTAAAGCCGCCACTGGGCATAACTCAATGGTGCAAATGACAGGAATGAAATAGTCTCAATTGAGCTTGTAGTTTCAGTGTGAAAGTTCTATTCCTGCCTCCTACGAGATTTGGAATTAGACTTTTTGTGGGCACCAGTATGACAACTCTTGTATCTTGATCTGCTGAGGTACACCCCGTGATTTACCTCCTCCACCATACTCTAGAGGGGGGTGGGGTTCAATCTTTTTTAAAATACTAAAAGCCACTTTACTCAGCCCACCCACCAACCTGATTTTTATTTATTTATTTTTATATTGTGAAATGTCTTAGGTAGGATTTGGAATCTTGACCAATTTGATATTTTTAATGTTATTCGTACGAAGGAAGTTTAATTTGTGATTGGATTTATTTTAATATTGCAATTATAAGAATTTTTTATTTATAATAATCAAACCCGGTATTATTTTTTTTTTAAGTAAAATGCTGATATTTTATTAATATTTTGTTATGACATATCACCACTTCTTTTATTTTGAGATATTGATAGATAAACATTAGTATTCGATAGTACAATCTCACCCATCTCAATTCTCATATTTCTTGATAATATTATTTCTAAAAATTGACACTTAGGTGTGTATATATACCAATTGTATTGAGGTAGGTTTCTTTCAATTATGATATTTGGCACTTACTTTGTCTCATGCTTATAATGAATGACCTTTGTCTAGAATAAAATGACCACTCGATATTTCATTCTTTATGTTTCAATTAGCTAGTACCAAAATTTATGTGACTATGGTGATAGAGGCTTGTCCATCCATTGAGAATGACATTATTGTCATTTGATTCATTGCTTGATAACTTTTTCGACATGACATATGTGAATTGCTTTTTACATATAAATCCATGAAGCCTTCTTTTCATGAAATTGTTTTGTATACATAATGATTGTAGTCGTGACTACGATGCCGACTCTTGAGGCACCTATATGGCTACTCTAAATTCATATGTTACGTGCTTGGCATACGATGCACCGCTCCAAGGAATTCGAGAAATGACTAATGACAATCGATGCGACATTTATTGGATCGATTTGTCCTCCTTATATCATATTCAACAAAACAAACGACCCCACATCATCAATATACATATATGTTTGATACATTACATTAGATAAGATAGATAAAACATTTAATTCACTTGCCGCTCCTTGGCCATTGCCCTAAGCGCAACACAAGTATAACAACTAATGATAATGTACGAGGTCGACCATCATCCTCACAACCTACATAGAGCATGGTCCAATACCTCTCTCGCATATCTCCCAAATTCAAGAAATTGACCCGTGACGGTGAACGAAAGTGACTAGGTGAGGTGTAAGTTCGTAGGCACGGACAATATTGTTTAATAATCTATACAATACCAACACGTTAAGGTATAACATTACATGACAACTCCAATTGAGCATGTTTGGCTTACCATCTTTACTTGACTTCTTTCTACAAAAGAAGCCAACTTGTGGATTCTCCCTAAAAAAAGCACGCCCAAACATGTTGTAAGCCAGTGAACACACCAAGTTGAAAATCATGTGGTTACATGTAATATATGACATAGATTGGCCCATGGGATAATCACAATCTTCAATCGCAAGGAATCGCGTGTTGACAACTGGAATTTACGCTTGAATCACTTGACCATATGGTATACTACCTAACAATTTCTTCTTTTAACTCTATTAGGACTTCCTTCTATCAATACCAGACATTACACCGACCAGACACATGCATCCACAAAAATACAAGGCACAAACGAATATCAGACCGTAGTAGTACTCCCATTCTTGGATTGGCTTCACATTAGCAAGTCGCAACGGTGGCTTCCACCTTCCGGCCGATGCAAATTCTGGTCGAATATTTTGGGCCGCATGTCTATTCGAGTCTTGCATGGACCGTTGAAATTACAATCACGATTCACGGCTACCCGAATCCTTTTTCTCAGTAGCTCGAGATAGGAGAAGAGACATAAAAGCAACAATGTTGAATCGAACCTTAAATAATGCTACTCCTCATCACAACAAGTATAGGATTTTGGCCCTCATTTTATATTTTTTGAAACCCGATGTTATCATTTATTTACGTGAATCTTTAGTTCAAAAGTGCTCGATCAATGAATTATTACATGTGTTATCGATGGTGACTATTTCTAAGCAAATCTCTATGATCATGTGCCCTCATCTTCTATTATTAAGGGATCTTTTGGGAAACTTATAAGATGGAGATCCAAGTTGTTTCTCCCAAATTATAAGATGGAGATCCAAGATATCGAACTTTGACTCTTGTTATTTTGAGGTCATAAAAGCGCATTTATTATTTTACGGTGTGCTTGTCATTTCATTGGCCGATCATTGTCTAGATTTGATACAGCTTAATATTTTTCTTATTTAAAAAAGTCGTTTTATAATTTTTTATAAATTGACATTTAATCGTGTATTTATTCTAGCCATTGTAGAATGTCAATTTCAGCGTAAGATCCACTTCTATTATGGCAACATTCAACATCAAATTACTGTTGAGGCAATTGTTTGATGATATCTTCAACTTGAATATATACTTTAGCAAGTTTAAAATATTTATTAAAAAGTTGAGATCATAACTAACAATTAATTTTAATTACATATTTTACGAGATATTATAATTTTTATTGATTTTTCAACAATATATTTCACTTCAGTGAAGATTGAAATCTAGTAAAATTCTATAACACAAATCATGTGTAGGTTTGCACGCGTTACATATAAATAAATTATGACCCCGACCATTAAATCACACTTAAAAATTCTTCCATGGACTATACATTAATATAATAATTAAAAAGAGGGAACAAAAGTGGCATAATTATTTTATATAATTGACACCAAGACAGCACCACACTTGTATCAATTACACTATCTGGACCATACAACCAAACTTGATTGATTCTCATTGTTTTTACAGATAGATACATATAGGTTATATACCTATGCATAGAGAGAGAGAGAGAGAGAGAGAGAGAGAGAGAATCTCAGACATAAATTCTTGCTTCTCATCACAAACATTAAAACATTGTTCAATCTCTTATAAGAGAATTAAATTCTCCTCGTACTTCTTAGTTTGATCCGAAAGGTTAGAGTTTATTATATATCAATCTTGTTTTTTTTTTTTGGATTCTGTAATGGGTGCAAGTACCTGGACCCAAACTTTGCTGCAATCAGAAGGGGCGGAGCTGCCAAAACCACCGCCACCTACACGTAGGAGCCACCAACAATTAGAGCCTTTGAAGTGTCCAAGGTGTGACTCAACGAACACAAAGTTTTGTTATTACAACAATTACAATAAATCCCAGCCTCGCCATATTTGTAAAGCTTGTAAGAGGCACTGGACTAAAGGTGGCACTCTACGTAACGTGCCTGCCGGCGGTGGCCGGAAGAACAAACGGCTCAAGACATCAAATGCAAGTTCCATCACCAAAGGCGGCTGCGCAGCCGCCATGAAGCCCACCACCTCCTCTATCCTTCCTTTCGGCGCTTTCAACGGAAACAACGGATCAGCACCTAAGAATCAAAGCCCAGATTTTGAGTTCTCAAGTTTAAACACTTTTGACATTGATTCATCATCTTTATTAATCCCCACCTCTTTTCAATCTTTAAACACGTATGAATTCGCCGGAAACGGCCTGGACACGGTGGAGGAATCAACAATTACAACAGTCAATCCGAGCACAAGCAGTACTGTCATAGAATTTCCATGGGGAGGTCCAAGTACAGAGGATGCCTTGGACGTGCCAAATTACTACTGGAATAATTGGAGTGATATTGATTTATTAACTTCATCTGATCTTACCAATTTGTCATGGGATGATACAGAGATCAAACCTTAAGAATTCGTTCGAGTTCCATGGTCTCTTTCTGGTAATTAATTACCCTAATCATGGACGCATATTTAGTTAGCAGTACTGATGAATAAGATTTTAGCTTTTTGACTTTTCAATTAATACTATCCGATATTATTCGGTCCACTTTGCCAAATATGTCATCGAGTCACTTGCCGCGTATCATGTCCACATGTTGAGCAGTCAATGTGTAACTATCATAGATGTAACTTGTAAGTATATTGTTTGAAGCTGTTCTTTTATCATCAGCTCATGCCATATTTCATGTCCATTTTGTGTTTATTTCTATTTCCCTCTTTCTGTTGATGCAAGAATTATGTAAAATTGTCCAAGTTGCAATAAATATACATCGTATTTTCTATATGTAGTATCAAGTACGGAAAACACTAGACAATATAATGAACAAAATTTTTAACTTCTTTTTTATTGACACTGTTCAATATTGTACGGTCGATGTTACCAGACAAACCAATTTTGTCTTCTACTGGGGATAGATGGATTTTGAAAGGTATGTAAGAGAGGAATGGGGCCTCCTCCAGCAGGGTCGACAAGACTGGATGTGATGAAAAGATTCTTGTGGATATGTGTACAAGTAATTTGTGGAGATAAAGATGCACAAAATATATTGACATTGGTTTTGTTTGCTTCCTAAGCATTCTTATTAGCAATAAAACGAACAGTCTTGCTTTAAGATTGTGTGGTTATGAAATTGTATCGAATACCTACCACAGAGTACATATTTCAAGGGAATAATTTAAGGGATTTCATGGTTACTTTACTGACATGTTTACCTTCATTTTAAGTAATTTTGACCTTTGATAATATTTGTTGACATTATAAGAGGCAATTAGCACTCGTAGATACGGCAACCTTTTGCGCCGTACTAACCTAAGAAGGCTCATAGGTCGAGCAAATGTTTTGTAACCTACTTTAAAAAAAATAAAAATAAATAAAAGATTCATTAAAAAATAGAAGGTAGAATCAATTAATATTTTCATTTCAATTCATCCTTGACCAGAAATTGTTTTCGACCCACCTTAGAAATCAACACTGTTTTTGGTATCTAATTCGATTCCAATGAGTTAAAAAAGGGCTAAATCTTCTCCAGCTAAATGTACAATGTTTAGAACCAACCAACCAGATAATGCATAACGCATATAAAATTTTAACATTTTTTTATTTCCTCTCTCAAAAAATGAGTAATGTTATTTGTACACAATGGTTTACAAAACCCTTTCATGTTATCATTATGTACGCTATTATATACATTGATGTGTACAAACAGCATTGCTCAAAAAAAAATTATTCTGATGGTCTAACAAGAGGAGGATGTTACCACAAATTAGATATCTCCTAAAGTTCATTTCACTTTGTTATACAAGTTGCAACATTAAACGAACGAAGCAAGGATAACACGCAAGTTTATTTTGGGTACAAATAATAAATATGGGAAGGTTACACTGCCGAATAAATTCCCACCTTGAGCTTTGTGGAATTTCTGATCAACTGTAAAATCCAAGACAGAAGAATATATATCGTGAGCAGATAAAAATGCAATTTGAAGATAAAACTAGCATAGTTCAGAATTGTTACTATGAATGAAAATATTAAACAGAACTTGCATGAGATCGAATATATGGCACACTTATCAAAGTTACGACTACAATATACAACTAACATTGATGAACATAATAAATATTTTCCACATTGCCTATATTGCAAAGCTCACAAACTCTGTAGCAATATTACAGGAAACAAGTTCTACATTTGCTATCATCCAAAAAAATACGCAAGATAGTGTGAGTAGCCTGGAGGCAAGAATGCTCAATGCATGCACCCCGTTGTTTCTCTCCCAAATTACATGATTAGCATCATATGAAATAATTTCCCAGGATGCATAAAGAATCACTCTGACTCAGATCCCGTCCAATAGAGGGTCAAGTGACCCAGTTTTTAACCCTTCCATACGAGACTCCCCTCCTCGAGTGACCCAGTTTTTAACCTTTCCATACGAGCCTGAAGGCCAGATAGAGCCTTCTCGTCCATGGGAAGGATCCCACCATGCATAGGGTTCTCGGTACCAACACCTTCTGTGACAGAAGGATGCCCAGAAAGTCCGCGGGTTACATTCCCATTCATAGGTACCAATGGCCTACTTCTAGTATCTGGATCTGCAGCCGCTGCTAACTGGATGCTTTTCATCCTTTCCCTAATAGCATCTAATGTACCGCTTGAAACTGCAGAGGAAGTGAATCCATAAGTTAAATATTCCCCACAAAACACAAGCAACAAAGACAATAAATGCATGTTTCATGGGGAGGATTGGATAGCAATGGTCACTATTAAGGAAGAAAAAGTCCACTATACTATTCAGTTCAGTCATTACTATGTATGAAACATGCACTAACAATTTGAAGGTTAACTAACCTCCAGATAGTAACCCGTCACTTCTTAGTTCCCCCAAGTTCAGCTGTAAACCTGATTGATCTGGCAAAGGACCTCTTGCAGAGATAGTATTGGTAGGCCTATCTTCTTCAGCATAAGATGGTCGTAAACTGAAGTTTGTAGGTTCAACTTTAGCATTCAGATTTCTGGAATCATTCAACAGATTTGTATTTACAGGTGTTATATGGCCATATTTTGGAGAGAGGTCGAGTGCCGCTGGTGGAGGAGTCGACAGAGGTACACTCGAAGGGGTCCTTCCTGAGGCTGCATTTTTCTCCATCTGCAATGCAAGTTAATAACTACTTGAGAAAATGTTTCCTTCATAGCTTCAACTGTGTACCCATAAAATTAGATCCAGACCTGTGCTAAACCATCTCTAATGTATGTTCTGAATGCCTCACTAGCATTTTGCAGCTGAGAAAATATATCAACCTGAAACCAGTTTTAGACAATAATATTTGATAAATGTGCAGGTTCTAAATACAAACTCCAATATATTTTAATAGAGATAACATGTTCAATCTTATTATGGATGAACATAATCTATGGAACTTACCTGAGGATATAACTGTGTAATTCGATAGAGTTCATAGAGACCAATTGTGCAAGTTTGCTTGTCACCAATTTTCTTAAATATTGCAGCTAATTCTTGCTGTAAGATCCAAACGCCACCACAAAATTTATTTGAGAAAGCATATGGGTAACACAAGGATAGGACATGGATAAAAGAAACTCAATTAGATAGGACAAATTTACAATTCAAATAAAAGAGCTAAAGACAGCATACATACCTTTAATTGAGCATCTGAAGAATGCGTTGCAGGTGCTGGGCTGTTGGCCGGCGAATCACCCCAGCGAGTTTGTCCAGCAGGGCCAGAAGGGGTCAACATTCTTGCAGCTGCCAAGGTCTGCTCAATTTTGTTTGAAGATGATCACGATGAGACAAAATGACTTGTGGAAACAGCATATTATCAAGAGTTTGCCACAAGTACCTGAAGATTAAGATCAATGTAGGCAAGAATAATGGGCTGCGGTTGCGTGTCTATTGGGACCATGGAAAGATGACCCTTTATGGCAGTTCCACGAAGCTTAACAAGCTCGTGCAGAACAGTTTTCACCATGCGAAGTGGTTTGTCATCGGCTCCCGCTCTTTGTTAATTTAAAAGATGTTGGTAGTGGGCAGTTAAAACATTTAATTAGTACACAGTGAAAAATCAGAAATGCACTCAACAGTTATCTCATTAAACAAGGAACAAAATCCTATCATTTATTTTTAAATGTTTAAGAGGTACCTCCTTCGTATTTCTTCCATTCCTAATTCTTGTAGGTATATATGGATACTTTGAAGGATACGATCAAGATCAACGTCATATATGGTATTTTGGAGAACCTGTCACGTGCAAATACTGTTAATCAACAATCAATGTACGTTTAGATTATTACTTCAAATGAAAGACGCAACATGTTTCAGTAAGATGAGAAATGTGTGAGAGAAGGCAGAAGCAGAAGCCACCAAGTTTCACGAGAAAGGGAAAGAAAAGGGACCACCTTAGTAAGTTTGATCAAACATTTGACGACCAAATCCAAAAATTTCTGATTTCTCAAGGTTAGAGACTCATTCGCTACTGGAGATGGCCACCTTGACGGGTCAATAGGACGTAAAAGATTTATGAGCACAACAAATGATGAAGTCCGGTCGGCATTATCCTGAATTCAGAATCACCAGTCAGGCGAAGGGGAAAAACATTAGTATCTCCAAAATTAAGCACAAGCATTCACACACAAACACTGAGAGATGAATCAGAAAACCAACTGTACCAGAATTTTAAGCATCAAAACATTTAGAGCTCTCAAAAGTTGACTGCCATCATCCATCCGAGGAACCCTTTCATCCAAAAGCCAAAGCAATAGCTCCGTAATTAGACCATCAAGTGTACTCTCTTTGACAGCATGAGCGATTCTATTATTCTGAAATGTCTGCACCAGAAAGATCAAAATTTCAACAACCCCATTTATGTAGGTTGATCCGAAAACAGAGGGAGAAAAGAAATAAATTTCACATTTTTAGTTCGCAATCATTAGAATGTTTCAATTCATGTGGCAGTCCAAGTTTCTTTATCCAATATATATGTAATGAAAATTATCAGGAAGAAATCGACAGAAACAGGATGATGTACCTGCATGAGAGTGTTGAGAACATATTTACAAGACCTAGAAGATGCGCCAGTCAGACTAAAGTCAAATGTCTTGGCTACCTGAAGCAAAACTTTGCTATGAGCATATAAGCATTGCCATCTAAACAAAACATAAATGGCCTTTTAAAATGAGGAATTAAAGTAGCAATTGCCTTATTTGCCAGGCATGAAACAAGTTTATCAGCATCTTTCACAATGTCATCCATTCCACTGCTTCCAGGATCCATGATCGCTTGTGCCAATTCATGGCACACAACCTTCATTCCTTCAACAGACTGCAGCTAACAATATTTGTCATGATAAACACCCAATAAAGCATTTTTTTTTTCTTTTCTTTGCAAATCTCATAGTTCATAAACTGAGGTTTTAAAAGCAAACCTGCTCAGGAGAACCATGTGATATAATATCGAGAGCTTCATTCCAGTCAGCTGGACCAACAGGCCCAGAATATGTTTGTGGCACAGGATGTCTCTCCATCTGAAATTCAGAATGGCCATAATTCTCCCTAGAACTAAAAAAATTAGCAAGCAAAACACACATTAGATTAATAATGTACTTCAGCCAGAGGCATCCATGCAGTGTGCGTGCACATATGCACATAGTGAACAGCTTGAGGAATAGATTATCCAGTACCTATTGAAGATTGGGCCAGATGTAGATCTTGAAACTTCCCCGCTTTGCTCGGCAGGATCAAACCTGCATCTCATAAGACCAATATCAAGGGAGCTCAAAAGGGAAAAACATTACAAGCAGACAGACTGATTTAGAAACTAGTGACACGTTGTTCATCCATTCTTCTGCTAGTTCTGCTTTTCCGAATAATAGAATCTATAGCATGATATCAAATGGCAAATTAATGCTTAAACCACAAACTATAACAAATACACCTCAGTAGAAGAATAGAAAGAGTAAAAAAAAAAAAGATCAAACTTGATTGCAGATAGGTATTAAGTAAATGTTGCCAAGGGAGAAAAAGTCAACAAAAAGGAAAGCAACAGCATGACCTTGCACACATCACTAGTCTGGTCACAAGCGATATATATGATGAAGGAGAACACAACAACACTTTTGTACGGGTCATCTTGATTGCAAGAGAACCATCTCCAGTTAGTCAATTTATAATGGCACGGGCAACCATGAAAAAAAAAACATCACATCTTTTCCTACAGTCCACAAAACAATGAACACGACCAATCAGGAATACAAGTCTTTAACATACCCATTATCCCTCACTGATCGCCTTAAAGCAATCCTAGCTTCACCAGGACGGCCTTCCTTTCTTTTCTCCATCTCACGAGCCTGACAAACAAGATACACATACATGATTTGGAGGAAAATGAAAGAAGGCAACTAGCAAGAGAGAAAGCACAAGTATGTACTAACCTTCCACTTAAATCTATCATCTAACATACTTCTTTGTGCCTCTGTAAGCTTCCCAACATATCTCCAAATGTCATCACCTAACACAAAATTAGATTGAAAAGTTAAATTAACGGCATTAGAACGAATAATGTCATGTTAATAGTTGATGATTGATGACCAGTTTCTGATGACACGAATTTAAATATTTATTACAGAGGTTGATTTCTTTCCACTAGTATCACATATAAATGAAGATTCAAATATCCATACTTTTTCCTTAATTTCCAGAGATCAAGACATTGTAAACATATCACATTAAAAATCTATATGAAAATGCGCCATTTATCCACAGTAGTCAAGATAAAACTCACCAAGAATCTTATATCCAATAGCCAGAGTATTTAAAGCAGCTTTCCTGGTTTCACCATCTCGCTCTGCTGTTAAGCCAGCAACGATTTGCAAGGATTTTAATTGCCCACTTATCTGAGTAGAAAGAACAGAAAAACAAATATGCACCTCTAAACAATAGAAGGAACCAAAACATAAAAACGATGTTCATAAAGGAAAGGACATATAATATAAAATTCACATTACACCTCAGATCCATGATTATCCAGCAAGACTCCAACAAGATCGGCGCACTCAATTCGAGTTCTATTGTTTCTTGAACGTAAACCCTCTAAAATATATGGAAAAGTCTTTGCAGCAGAATATGTGAGGATTATTTGCTTCATCAATTCCCTCATTTTTTCTCGTACTTTTTCGAGGTTATGTCCCGACTGCAGCCCAAAAATAATTATAGTTCAAACAGATACTTTGATGTCACAAAGTGTTAACAATCACTTTTGGAGATAAATATGAAAAAAGCAACAAGATACAGGAGTCAATATCAGAACTGGCAATCATAAATTAAATAAATTAAATTTAAAACTTGAGTGTCAATTAGAGAGCATAGTCTGTATAATTTGCCTCATTTGCAGGCGTGTGACCAATACAGAAGTATGAAGGGAACCTCCATAGGAACAACCTATGATGCACCGACACGAACACGTGTCCGACACGATACGTGTCGGATACGCCGACGCGCAATTTTTTAAAAAAGTATAGACATGACACGTCATTGACACGTTGATTAAATTCTAAAAATTCTTCACTTATGTAGTATAAATTTAGTTTTA
>CAIGRL010059561.1:0-10097 GCA_903798325.1 Fraxinus xanthoxyloides | reverse complement strand
TAAATGTGTTTGGTTGATTTAGTTTTCAGCCTAAATATATTATATTTGTCTATTTTTTATTGGTGAGTAGATGAGAGAGAGTGGATAGACAAGAGATAAAGAAAGAGTGTTTTCCCTTAAAAATAAAATTCTAAATATTTTCCTAAATTTTGAGCAAAATATGGTCACGTGATGATTGTAAGTAAAATATCATTTGCGAGTAAAAAAAATTTAGAATAATGCTACTTGTACATAAATATTGATCGAAAGGTGTACAAAGAACGATGGTTTTGCATCCAAGCTGAATCTTTTTCTTTCAAAACCCCATTTTAATCTTGCTCGTGATTAAGGAATGTCAATACTGTTTTGTATTTGCGATGATGGTAGGTGATGGAAATATGGTGGCAGTGTGTAGAGATATGGGAGTTTTTAGTTTTGAGGATTGAAGTGGTGGACAGAATTCTATCGGTTTTTGGCTTTGGGGATGTCACGTTCGGTGGAGTTCCGATGGTATCATTTTCATTGACAGGTTTTTTCTACTAGAAAATTTTATGGAGAGGTGGTTTCAAGGTTGGGGCGGAGTGAACATATCTCGCCGGAGTTTAGGATTTTTCTGTAGGCAAAGAAGACGTTGCTTGGCGTAGTGGATATGATGTGGTACTTTTGCTTCAATAAAGCTATTTGTACAAAGTTGAGTTACAAAATTTGGGTTACAAGGAAAAAATCAAATCGTTGACTTCAAATGATTTAAGAATCTGTTTTTAAAATGATTTGTGTAAATGTTATTTGTTAACCAACTTTGTAACATAACTTTGTACATGTAGCATAATTCGACACCTAAATAATAACATATTGAATTATTATCGGTATTTCTGTTCGAATTATCGATATATTTATTTCCACAAGAATATTCAACGATTACATAGGTAATATGTGTCGATGGTTATTTACTCCGTTCAAAGTTTTGTTTTATTATTAATCTTCAAAGGTTCGTTCAAAGGTTCGTTCAAAAATTCTATCTAAAGTCCCCCAAACTACTTGAATCGTCTCAAAGCGAGGTGCACAATTTCAAAAGGAACATTTGATAGAAAGTGTCAATTCCAAGCCATATCTTATTTAAATAGAAAATTGATGGGGTTCTCCAGTCTAATTATTCTCGGGGTACACTAACAGAACATTGCATGCTTTTAATTGCAACCATTCAACAATAACCACCACTTGCCAACAGGATTAATTGACTGGACCGAACATCGATGAACTCAATTAAAGAATCAAAAATTTGACAATTATATATTGTACTTAAAAAGATTATCATCGCTTTCGAGTTTTGGAGTGAACCAATACCACTAAAGCAAGCAATCCAAGACGATTCACCTTGGAAAGTTAGACGAAATAAATTGACCATACACTTTTGAAGAATCCACCTGTTAAAGATGTAATATAAATAAATAAAAAAAAAAAATTAAGAAGTTTCAAAACTTTAGACGAAGTGATTTAATATTACAATGAAAGTAAATAAAAATTCTAGGCAATGTCTCATTTTCACCTAATCATGAAACTCAGACGTTAGGCATTTAGGGTGAGTTTAAGCCCATTTAGGGTGAGTTTAAGCCACATTATTTTGAAAAAATGTATTCTCAAAAAAGGATGAATTGCAATCTTGACGACCCCCATCTGCCCTGCCTTAGACCTTGGTGAAGGAGGTAAATCGCATGTTATGCCTCCAATGGTACATGATGGAAGACTATTTGTACACTTGCACTTATCCAATGGTCAAATTCATATTTCAGGATTCGAACCTTTGACGCATCTGCCTCAAACAAAGCTGGAAAAATCTATTCTTGAATAGTAGGTTGATGGAGAATGTGTTAATTGAAAAAGAAGGAAAAAGTTATTAATGTGATGAAAAATATTATTTTATTGAAAAATTTGTGGTTGAAAATGAGTATAAGAAAGAGAATGAAATTTTAATGTGTACCAAATAGGGGTTTAATAGAAAATTGAATTTGGAATGTATTGTAGAGCCCATTTCTAAATATAAATTCAAGTAAATAATTATTATTTTTCTGTCTTGAATAATTTAATTCTTTTAATATGGGAAAATGCTAAATATGTGTGCCTAAGACAAATCTACTCCTATTTCATTGTCTTTGGCACTAACATAGTATAGAATTTGTGACAAAAGGATTAATATGCACTTTCGGTGCACTAATCTAATGGCATATTTCATTTAATAATTGAACTTGAATTGGCTCAAGATGTGAGACTAGCATCAAATGTTCTTTGGCTAGTGGAATAATCAACTTTCAATAAATAATTATGATTAATTGATACCCTTTCGTTGTTTCCGGTTAAAATAATATATATTTCTATAACATCCGCAAGGACTCTAAACCCATGTTTGGTTTGGATTAAAATCTTAAATTTTACTGTAATTCATTTTTCTCTCCTTTTATCAACCACATATTTTTTCAATAAAATAATTTTACACATAAATCCAAAAAAATTTCTTACTTTTTAACCACACATTATTAAAAATATATTATTCCAAAATCTATTTTTTAAATAATGGAGCTCAAACAAGCAGTGACGGACCCAATAGATCCTGGGGGTCATGTGCCTCCTAACTTTTAAGATTTTTTTTTTTTAATAAAGTCATGTTTGGTATCGATTGAAATCTAAATTTTAATCTAAATCAAAGTTAACAATTAATTTTAATAACATATTTTATAGAATCCATAACTGTTTAACTTTTATCAAAATTTACTGAAAATTTGATTTTAATCTCCACCAAACATGGGCAAAATCACAATAAATTTGAATTTCGATAATAGGCTAATTTTAAAAATTCTTCAACGATCGTACGCTGATCAAATCTACAAATTGTTTATATCATCTAAAAACTTATTTCGATAACTACATTATGGGCATATCGAATAGTCCAAGTAGATATCGAAAATAGTCAAAAATACATTAAACGTGAATCTTAAAAAAGACGTCTAACTCACATTTAAAAAAAATCAATTATTTCATTAACATTTATTATTTTTACCATACAAATTTCTCAATATAATTTTCATCATTTTTGTTAAAAATACATTAAACACGAGTATTAAAAAAGTCGTCTAATTCGTAATTTTTTTTAAAAAAACTCAATTATTTCATTAACATTTATTATTTTCACGATACAAATTTCTCAATATAATTTTCATCATTTTATTAGGAAATTTTATATGGAATACGATATCAAAAAATCTTGAAATTTTACATCCGCAAAAGTCATATCCCATGTAAATTTCTAGATGCAAAATTACATGGGGTATGATTTTTTGGATGTAAATTTTCGATTGTAAAATTTCTCCAAACCTCTTTGCAAGTTCAATTGTGTCACTCCTAATTTTAAAGTTCTGCATCCGCCCCTACAAACAATGGCTTAATCTCGGACTAAACTTGCACGTTTGATTGGGAAAAATGAGAACTAGATCTAATAAAGGATTCTTAACAATCAACCTATGCACTTCTAACATTTCTATTGAGAACGTTAGACGCACAACCTTCTTTATAGTCGGGACATCTTGTACTTAATTGCTTCCATTAATATCAAAGTCGGTACAACATCATGAATATGGATACAACTAACCGCCCATATTGTTGCAAATAATAACATATCTATAAGATGGTAGGTCCTTGTGGCAGACAACTTGATTCTATCAAATTTGAGGCCAAGATCACACAACTACCAAATTTGTGATTCAAGCAAAAGTAGATAAAGGGAGCATCACCTACCATTGATTCATTATGAATCAAATTCTAACTTTTTTCTTTCTTTTAATTCAATAATAATAATAATAAGTTTCAAGAAAACCCTTTTTTGATTCTCACAAGAAAAACAACGCCGTGCACCTAACAATAACATCGATTTGGTTCTAATAATCTAGAATGAAGAGAAAGCTACACATCACTGACTAAAATGAGACTTTTATCGCATTTTAGAATACAAGAAGAATTTCAGCTTTTATCTACATGGACTCGAAAACTGTACGCTTAGAATGTGCATGTCCTTGCTTGTAATTGAATTCAAGAAAATGGGTGTCTGAATCTATAGTTGAAGAATATAGAGCATCAAGAAGGTTGCTGTTGAAGCAATTGGAGTAAAGTGCAAGCCAGAATTCGAAATGGTGTTCGATGAACCACCTATGACAAAATTTGGTAGCCACGCGGGCAGGTTATCTTGTGAACCCGAACCATCTACTGTTCCTGTAGCCAATGGTGGTTCGTCTGTTGTCCCTGGGGTGGCTGGTGATGAAGAATCCCTTGAAGATTTCTGACTGCAAGAAAAAAGAACAATTGGTTTTTACCAAAATGATATAAAATTGAGAGTATAATGGCAAGATATTGCGACAGTTCATATTATTTGGAATCTGCTTCTAGTTAAAACTATATGACATCCGCAGCGAAGAACTTCTTGAAATGGATCGACGGAGACTTTTACTGATTTTATATTTTGAGTAGAAAAAGAATTTCTTAATTGAATCGTGAGAAGAATTTTCAATTCAAAGACTTGTGCAGTATATCAAGTTATAATCTGATGCTTTTGACAAGTTATGCATTCTAATCATATTTGATCCTGCCATGCGCACAACAGTTCAAACGGGGATCCGATAGGACCACCTCGTCTAAAATAAAAACCAGCTCCTGTCAAAAGTAGACTGGACTCGTAGATCTCATCAAAATACTTGACATGTGCACAGTTCATATAAATAAATAGTAAGGGGACTTGAATCCGGAACCTTTGTCTACCCCGATACCATGCTAAACTACCTCTTCTGAAAGGTAAAATGGATAAAGAGGATATAGTCTTCAACAGCGAGATTGTAAAAACAATATGAATTTGCACAAAAAGCAAACCAGATACTTTTCTGGGAAGGCAAAAGGCAAAAAAAGAAATCACCTAATGTAAAAGAAAGCAAGTCACTAAAAAGATTCTTCACAATTTCCATCATTGATACTTTTATTCTCAATTGATTAATCATAAAGACAAATATCCAAAAGGACGACAACTGTGAAAGGCATCGTGTGGAAATTCTTGCTCTTGTAACTTTCACTAGAAATATAAATTTCTATTAAATCACCGCCTCATTGAAAAGTATAAATTATTTCTCACTGAAAAAACTTATTCACTTGTATTTGTATCTTCAATGTATGCATGTCAAATTCATTCTTCTTTCATCGTTCGAATGTCAAGAAATGATCTTCTGCCCATAGTGGACATGAATTATAATGTCCACTGAGTCAAAGAAACACAATTTGATTGCTGATGTGACGTCATCAGTGGTGGAAAATTGTTATCCTGCGCACAAAGATTAAACTAAAGACGGACGACTTGAGTACTTAAAAATACACATGTTCACAAGAGTGACTTGATTTCATAAGGACTTGAGTACTTATTTCAAAAGACACGTTCGAAAGAATGACTTGATTTCATAAGAACGGACCTAGCCTATTGTAGTTCTTGGTTTGAATCTTTCATTGGATCTAACAATAAGCTGGACGAAGTGAAGTTCGATTCTGAATTTACTCGGAACAATGCATGAAAAGAACCCGAAAAAGATTGAAAATAAGAATTGAGTGTATCATACACGGAAGGATACCAAGTAGAAATGAATCAAATTTGAATCAAGCCTTACCTTGTGGTTGAAGGGCAGAATGTAATCGTATAATCTGCTCCGCTACATGTAAATGTACTTGTAGCATCATCGTATGCATAGCTATACGATTTTGGGCACGCAGTTTTGAAAATCTCGGAATAAACGGACGGCCTACAGGCCGCAGGAGTACCATACGCGCCGCTGCAACAATATTCCGGATTCCCAAACGCTTCACAGGCGCTCTTGCATGCTTTTCCATCTGCTGTCCGCAGCTCATTCGGACACATGCGATTCAAGTCGGTCACGCAACCCGTGGAAGAACAGGAACCTGACCCGCCACTGGCCTCGACAATCATTGGCAAATTGTAGCCATCCACAAGGCTAACATCGTAGAAGTCCTGAAGACCAGAATTGGAACCCGACCCGACTGTGAATTCCGCTAGGGTTGCTGGTGGGTTTGCTCCGGCTCCATTGCACTCCACCTGGTTGGACCCGCAATCACCGGTGGCGCAACTTCCTTGCCCGGTTATTCCATCGAAAAAACAGCCGGTTCTGCCCCAAAACCTCCCCGACCAGCCCGGCGGAGCTTGAAATGACCGCGTGCCTCCCGGCGGAAGTTCAAATCCAGTGCTATCCAACCTGGAACTGCCCGCATTGGCTAGTATTCCAGGCCATACTACGTAATCACACCTATTTATCATGGTAAATGTAGCCCCAAAACTACCTGGAAAATAAAAATTGAAGCCGCCGTTCATGATAATGAGAATATACACACAAATCAAATGATTAAACACCTTGGTAGTTCAATCTTAGCCCTTGTTTGAGCCTCATTATTTCAAAATTCATTTTTTTAACGCTTATTTTTAACTGCACTTTCTCACGTAGAATAATTTTACACACAAATCAAAAACTTTTCCTTATTTTTCAACTGCACATTCTCTAACTTTTTACTATTCCAAAATGCATTTTCTTGATAAAATGGAGTCAAACGGGGGCTTAATAGGGTTTAGATTCTACACATGCAACAAGAAAAATGGGAATTACAAGATTTGAATATACCTCCTGTCATCACTACAATAATGAAGATAAAAATATGAAGAGAAAATTCTGAGGACATTTGGAAAAAAATTGAATCCAGAGGTTTAAGTACACAATCACTGCACAAATCTTCTCGTTTAAAGTTTAACTTCAATTAGAATCTTTCAGTGCTGCAGCAATGGAGAGGAGGAAATGGAGTGATAACTCAAGGGTTTTTTGGAATGATAACTGGCTAATAGACAAGAACAATGGGATCTGAGTTGGGTTCTACTACCCATAAAACTATCAAAATTAAGCAGAATTATTTTATAGAGAGAGAGAGAGAATGAGAGAGATAACCGTGTTAAGCCAGCTTGATTAGAACCCTTTATCTTATATATACACACTCATGTAGAGAGAGATTCGAATTTTCTCGTGTATTTTTTTTTTCCCGTAGGAAACGCATCCGCTACCCGCCGCGGAGCCCCGACCACTGTGAATGCACACTAAATAAACATCGCTCCATGTGCAGTAGCTCGCAAACCACACAGGAGAGGTAAACCGCACTAAGCAAACCCAATGCTACGAGCTCGACCGAGAAAGTGTTGACAGGATATTCTAACTCGTGACCTTCGATCTCCGCGTTCACCTGCTCTACCAACTCGTCACTCCCGAAAGGGTTTTCCAGTTTAATTATTATTCACATTTCCGTCATAGATCACCATTCATATAATGTTTTACAAATTCATGAAGTGTCAAAAAGTGATTGTGCTATATGTACATCACAGTTTACAAATTTGTTTAACAACAAAAGATAATGTGAAAAATTTTAATTTGATCAAAATCTCATCAATCAAATAAATGGTACATGTACATGTACATCATATTTACAAATTTGTTTAACAATGGAAGATGTAACGAAATTTAATTGGGTCAAAATCACCTAAAAAAAAAAAAAAACTCAATTTCTTTTTGACATCTTAATAATCTTTAAAACATTATGTAAATAGTGATGTACAACAGACTTTTCATCAAAAAGAGAGTGGGAACGCTTTTTTTTATTTTTTTATTTGGCTGATGAGGTTTTGACACAATCAAATTTCGCCACGGTAAATAAATCGTTAAGTTGTAATGTACATGTAGCACAATCGATTTATTTAATGATTGTTTGATATAATTAAATAGTTGATTTTGATAAAAAGAGATTGTATATCCTACCAAATAAGTGGTAGAAAAATGAATAATAATTGTGAATGTAGATAATATGCTATAAAATTAATAATTAATTTTAAAACCTTAACTTTTTGACAATTTTTAAGCTTCACTAAACAAAAAGTCGTTTTTGTTGGCTTTAGATGTACGTCTATAAATATCTCTTTTTAAAAAATATAATTTTTATTGTGATTTGAGTGAATAATAATTATTGATTTGAAAGAAACGGAATTCTATTGTTGTACGTAAGGAAAATACTCATATATAGAATTTTGATTGGACTAACTTAAAGAAGGGTCCATGCATCAAAAATCAAAAGCAAATGGCAAGTTTTTCAAAATATAAATTGAATTGACCCATTAAATCGAATATCTTGGATATGACATGTATTTTTTTTAAAGGATAATTGCATTGGAGGTATCAAGCCTTTCAAAATGTGTAAATTACACTCAACTCTATAAATCATAGAAAAGGAGGTTCAAACCCTTCAAGATTGCACGGTAGAAGGACCTCTGGACAGTTTCGATTCAGAATTCTTTTAGTTGACCCAAAGTCAGCTTCGTTCACCGTGTAATCAATTTTAAAAGGATTAAATAATCTTTAAATTTTTAATTAATTAAAAATAAGAATTTACATCAAAGGTCCTAAATCTTTCAAAAATGTGCAATGGCAGTTCCAAACCTTTAATAAATGTGCGTAAAAAAGACCTCTAAAGGTTTCCACCCAAATATCAATCAAACGACCAGAATTATTCATCTTTCCCGATTCACTCATCCTCCAGCCCTAACGCGTAAATTCGGGTTAAAAATCCAAATAGCTATTGAACTTTGCACAATATTTTTTTATTGACCATTAAACTTTAAATTTTTTTGAATGAGTATAAAATTTATCAAATTGTTATCTCATTGGCCATTGAAAGTTTAAAGGTTTGGAACTTATCAAACTTTAAAATTCAGCGCACATTTATGAAAGGTTTGAAACTATCGCTGAACAAATTTGAGAAGTTTGGGACCTCCGATGAAAATATCCTTTTTTTAATTAATTAAAGGCTAAAAATCATATTTGCCCTTTTTTCTAAATTGATCAAATTACAGCCAAATGCTGATTTTTGGAACTTTCGCTACTACGCTTTAAATGTTTGAGCGTAACTTGTCCTTTTTTTATTGAAAGTTCGAGACCTCCACTGCAATTATCCCTTTTTAAGTTTGATGAACTGTGCTGTTTTATTTCAACAATTTTTAACTATCAAAATCTACACGAATGGTGCCCAAACAATTTGATTCCAGTTCAAAATCAAAACGTTGGCAAATTCACGTTGATCCAAATCAACGATTTCAATTAAATTTCAAAGGTTAGCAGATCTTTTGTTGACCATAGTCAATATCTTCCCACTTTAGAAAACTTTAAATGAGTTCTGTTGTCTCGGAGTTACAATATCAGTTTCAACAAAGTAATTTAATGATTAGGAACTCCAAGGCACCTAAAAATTCCACATTCGAATAATGCCAAAATCATGTAAGAAATTATAGTGGTAATTCTTGTTTAGGCCCAAACTTTAGGAAATTAATTTTGTATTAACGTTGTAGTAATGTGCGGTGCACGTTAGCTTTTAGACGTCCAAAGCACCGCCCATAATGAAAAATATATTTTCCCCTCGTCTGTATCGCTGTATTTATGTGTATTTCTTAATGCAGTTAGGCTTTGTTATTATGGACAACACGTGAAAATTAGGTAATCAAACTTAATCACTGCTTTATTATCATTAAACATTTGAGTAATCAGTAGACAATGACGATGAGCCGACTGTCTATAACTTTTACATGTCATTAAAAGAAGAATTCATTAGTTGTCTCTTTTCTATCTAAACTTGGGAGAAGAGAATCGTGGACGTAATATTGAACACGTTGAACTTGAAATTTGATCAATTGTACAAGTTGTAATCAAATTAGACAATCGGAGTTACTTCTTTGAATACAACAGTTTTAACATTTCATGATGAACTCTTGAGACAAACTTAAGCCATAATGGATTAAAACTTGTTTAAACTAATTACTTGTGTATACGAGAAAATCTCCGCAAAATTGGATAATATGCGCTTGAAGATGCTCTTGCTTTGACGGTTTCCATTAGTTTGACCCCAAAAATCGCCATTTGACCCAGAAATTAAAAATTTAATAATTTTCTTTAAATAAGATAATGACATTTTGGAAATAATACATTTCCCTATTATTTCAAAAATTT
>CAIGRL010059535.1:0-12725 GCA_903798325.1 Fraxinus xanthoxyloides | reverse complement strand
TAAATTTTGATAAAAGTTAATCGAATATGAAAATGAAATGTTGTAGATCACGTGAAATATGTGATTAAAATTAATTGTGGACTTTAACTTAAATTTTAAATAATTTTTTTAACTGAACCAAATATTGGCTAAGATCATGTACAACGAAGAAGTCACAAGAGTGAGACAGAGTAATGCTAGTAGTAAAGATTTCCCTATCATTATGGTCTTGCACCAAAGTACAATCATATTTCAATGAGGCCATGTTTGGTGTATGTTATTCAGTGATGATACACTTCTAGTAGATAGGCACAAAAGGGGTTAAATCATAAGTTAAATAGTCGATGCCATGTCGTCATATATGGGACCCCTCGGTAATGTGCATGCCACACACTTTATTGGTATAACAATAATCCCTCTAGTTTGAGTTGTACATTCATAAGTTGAAGTCTTGTAGATTGCTTAAAAAATATGAGTAACTTCAATAATCAAGGACTTACAAACTACCTTGAAAATATGCATCGATCCCAAATATGCAAGGACTTACGAATTGCCTCGAGAATATAAACTGTTCCAATAAACGAGGACTTATGACTGCTCCAGAAAATGTGTATGAGTTTGAATAAGCAAGGACTTATGAATATAATGCACAGAAGGTTTATCATGCATCATAGTAGATCATGTGCTTGCACAACTTAGTGTAAGAGTAGATCACGCTCTTGCATAACTTAGTTTAAAAGTATTGCTAATGTAAAGCAAGTAACATGTTGATAATGTACATAATGTGACATATGTACTTTGCAACAATAATATAATGCACGTGCTAACAACAATAATATAAAGACACTAAGATACTAGTATCATAATAGTCCCCCCAAGTTCATGTATGGATATTCATATAATGCGTAGACTTTTGGGTAGAGGCGATGTTTTGAATATAAGTAGATGTAGTGAAGCTGAAGCAATATAAACACGTGTTAATACTAGTGTGTGTGTCTATATATATAATGGATTTGATTAGAATCCGACGAAATTAATGAAAGATAGATTCATCATCTTAGTCGTCTTACCTGATTAAGATCTGAATCCCATAATCCGTTAATTAAATGGATCAAATATCGTTATAGGTCAGTCCGATCTGATAATAATCCGATCCGATTTGTTGTAAATAATTGAGTTAGTAAAATAATTTTATGGCATGTCATTTGTGACTAAAATAAATAAATGAGAAATTAAATAAATTTAGAATAAAAAAGTCATCAAATTCAAAACACAAGAAGTTGAAAATCTTATAATTATGAAACCCGTTTAATAATTGGAAAGACTGGAAAAATAATAATAATAATAATAATAATAATAATAATAATAATAAAGTTGATTCCAACATTATTTTTTTCCTAATTTCTTTAATTTCATATCCGATTATCAAATCGAATATCCGATAACATAGAAAAACAGATAAGGATTTAACAATCAAATATTCATTGAATTATCAGATCGGATCAGGTCGAATTGGATAATTATTTTTATCGGATCAGATATAGGCAGATATGGTTCATATTCGATTCATTTACAACCTTAATATAAGCACACACGATGAAGAGACATATGTACATAAGGGTGGCACACCCATGTCATGGGCTTCTTCTAGGTGGATGGCGCAACCGTGGAAAACATCATATTCGATAGAATCAGAGACGATCCATGTAGAGGTGTCAAGTTCATCACCAATTGAATTGGACATCCTTGGAAGAGGCGACTTCATGAAGGAGTCTCGCACCTCGTTGATGGCTTTCTCCATGGTGGATGGTCCATCCATGGAGAGCATCATCTTCAATGGAATCAGAGGCGACTTATGTGAGGTGTCACACACCTCACCAATCAAAGTGAACATCCTTGGAAGATGTGATCCCGTGACAGATGTCACGCACCTAGTCAAGGACTTTCTCCATAGTTCCATGGAGAGCATTATCTTCGATGGAATTAGAGGCGACCCATGTGGAGGTGCTACGCGCCTTTCCAATCAAGATGGACATCTTTGGAAGAGGTGATTTCTTGGGGGTGTTACACACCTCGTCAAGGGCTTCCTCTATAGTGGATGGTTCATCCATGGAGAACATCATCTTCAATAGAATCGGAGACGATCCATGTAGGGGTGTTACGTGCTTGCTAATCGAAGTGGACATCTTTGGAAGAGATTTCTCCATGGTGGATAGTTCATCCATGGAGAGCATCGTCTTCGATAAAATCAAAGGCGACCCATGTGGGGATGTCATGTACCTCACTAATCGAAGTAGACATCCTTGAAAGAGGTGACCCCGTAGGAGTGCCGCATACCTTGTCATGGGCTTTCTCCATAGTGGATGGTTCATCTATGTAGTGCATCATTTTCGATGGAATCAGATGCGTCACATGTGGGGGTGTCACACTCCTCGCTCGTCGAAGTGGACATCCTTAGATGAGGTAACCTCGTGGGAGGGGGGGGTTGTCACGCACTTCATTAAGGGCTTTATCTATGGTGGATGATTCATTTATGGAAGGGATCATGAATAGTAGCTCGACTAAACTGATGTGCTAAGGAGAATATAGGTTTAACTAAGTGGGTGCACTTAGGAGAATACTAGTTTGACTAAACAGGTGCACTTAGGAAAATAGTTGATTGACAAGGTACCTTTAATTGGGGTGCAGTTGATTCAAAAATGAGATAAGCTCTTTAATGATAGATGTAGCTGAAATAGAGGTATAATGAGCTCTCAAAAGATAAATAGAGCTGAAATATAGCTAATGCAGAGGCGTAATGAGCTATCTAAGGATAAATGCAACATCTCGTATGATGAGACATCTGGCATAGTAAAGAATGAATATCGAGTTGGTGGCTCGCTCTAACTATCGAAGTCCTATAAGCTGTCTTCGGAAGGACGAGGTCTTACGACTAGGCTCAACGGTAGTGAGAGGCAATGAATAAGCATTCTGTGAAGCCAGAAATATGTATGTGATGAAGAGGAAATAAACATCTTGTGAATAACTCTCAAACTATCGGAGTCATATAAGCCGACCTTAGAATGACGAGGTCTAAAGTTGGGCTCGATGATAGTGAGACGGGAGGAATAAGCATCTCATAAAACTACGATTAAGCATCTCACGAGACAAGGAATAAACATCCCGCGAATAGCTCTCAAACTATCAGAGTCTTATTAGTTGGTCTTAGAATGATAAGGTCTTATAGTTAGACACGAGAAATAAGCATTTCGCGAATTCAAGAACAAGTATCTAGCGAAGTGAGGAATAAACTACAAATAGTTCTCGAACTATCGAAGTCTTATAAACTGGCATCAGAATAACGAGGTCTACAGCTAGGCTTGACGAAAGTGAGAGGCAAGAAATAAACATCTTGCAAAGCCAGGAATAAGTATCGGCGAAGCGGGGAATAAACATCTTGCAAATAGCGCTCAAACTATCGAAATCTTATAAACTGGAATAGGAATGACGATGTCTTATAGTTAGACTCGACGATAATAAGACGCGAGGAATAAGGATCCAACGAAGCCAATAATAAGCTTCTAGCGAGACGTGGAATGAACATCCTGCAAATAGCTCTCAAACTATAGGAATCTTATAAGATGGCATCGGAATGACGATGTCTTATAGTTGGGCTCGCGAATAGTGAGACATGATGAATAAGCATCTCGCGAAACTAGGAATAAACATCGGTGAGGCGGGAAATAAAATCCCGCAAATAGCTTTCGAACTATCAGATTCTTATAAGCTGGTCTCGGAATGATGAGGTCTTATGACTGGGCTCGATAATAGTGAGACACGAGAAATAAACATCTCGCGAAATCAAGAATAAGCATCCGGCGAGGCGGAGAATAAACATCCTGCAAGGTGAGGAATAAACTTCTTGCAAATGAGGTCAAGAAAAGCTCATTTTTCAGGGCAAATGCTTCGATATTTCACCTTTTCCTTTATTCAATAAACAATGACTCGTATAATTTTGTCTCTGATAATAAGAAATCCACGAGCTGGAAACTCGCATTTAATAAATAAGAAAGCCAGGAGCTAGAGTAAGAAATCATTGTACAAAATTCTCATTCAATAATATGATAAGTGCCAGATGAACAAGAAAGGTACGTTAGCACCACTTATGGACTGTTTTATAGAAATCATGCTTAACTGATCCCTAATCACATTGTTGGAGGCAAAGATGGAAAAATAAAAATGTTTCCCAGCATGTAAATTATGCCTCATCATCCTACCTCTGAACCCCAAGATGTAGTCATTTATTCTACATTTTTCGTTGTGAAAAGTATGATTTATTGGTGCATTTGACCACAAAAATAAAAAAAATCAGCAACTTTATTTGACAATTATTCTTATTTCTTTCTCAACTTGCCCAAAAGATTTGATTAGGTTTATAATTATTAATTTGCTGTCACATCTACATATTATGCATAATGAAGATGAAACATATCGTTCCTTAATTTTTTTAAAATTCATTTTGTACTATACATTCTTGTAATAAAATAATTTTGTACGTAAATTCAAACAGAAGTATCATGATCATCGAATAAGAAGGTTTCCATTTTTTTCGAGTGAACAATTTGAATACATTTTGATTCTAACAACTGATTGCAGATTTGATCGTCCAAACCTTTAGTAAGATGCATTCTGATGGAGTATGGCAGCTGCAGGGTCATTTTTGAGATATTAATGGAAGCAAGCAATTGGGGGAAAGTGAGAAAAACCCATGTGCAATTGGTGGCTTCAAATTAATATATTTCCAAGAATCAATTCTACTTTTTATTGCCCTTAGATGGTGATAGCAGGAGGCTTGTTTGGTTTTCAACTCACATGATAACTTCCGCACTTACTCGTTACTAGAGCCACAATTTTAGACAATATGGTAAATGCTTATATGGCCAATAAATCTTTGCTTCTCTTTATAAAGGTGATGGCGATTTCACTAAGTAACACATCAAAAGATAATAACAATCCCACCAAGAAGCTTGTAAAATCTGGTAAGGGCTCAAAACTCGTAGACCACTTCCATTAGGGATGGCAAAAAAGTTCGCCGGCTCGAATTCGGTGCACCAAGCGCCATTTTGAGGTGCCGGCTCGAGCCCTGACCTCCCATGTTTTAGAATATAAAAGTAAAAAAAATTAATTTTTGCTGCCTGCTTGCGTTGTAGGTAGCTATGTGACTGCTGCCTGGGTTTTGCAGGCAGCAGTCACGAAAAAAAAATAAAAAAATCAAGCCGGCTCAACTCATAAAGGGTCGAGCCGAAATTTTTTGGCCGAGCACTCGACTTAGATCCAAAAGAATTCAAACCTATTTTGCTTGAGTCGAGTCCTAACTTTGAATTTCTACTCGACTCGTTGACATGACTAACTTTCGTATAAAACCCATAAGGGCAAGTTGACTTGATAAATTTGGGAGAGAACATACTGCAGTAGCCCAAGAAAAAGATGGCACCAAGAAAATAAAAAAAATATCAAATGGACCAAAATGCGTTGTATGAAATTGAGGTCCTGAGGCCCAAGATGGAATAAATCCTAGGCCCGCTACTTATACACTACCCAAATGTAAGCCCCAAACATGCATTTAATTAGGTAGGCCCATCTGGTAATAGGGTCAAGCAATTAATAGCTGACCTGCTCCAATAGATAGACAATAAAATGACCCGTGAAGCAGAAGTAGAGACCAAAATTGAGTTGTTTTAAAGTCAATAAAAGGACAATCCTGAAAAGAGTATGCTAGCATTACATATCAATCTTGAAAGAGCTGATGGACAACACATTTTGGTTTGAATTGCATGCTGCATGAATGAGTGTCTCCATCAAAACTATTAAGCAAAGAATAAAATCTAGATAATGATTGATCACCTTGTGGTATAATTCAAGAAGCCTATAGTGTCGGCAATGATCTGGTCGTCGGAGGGTTGGAGTGCATCACGTTTGACTGAACCGCAATAGTTGGAGAAAAAAATCTTGACCAAGACATTTGGTCTATAGCACCAAGACAATTGTAGCCATTTTCATGGCGGGTTTACCCAACTCATTACCCGAATAGCCATTTTTCATGACGGAATTTTTAAACTCGACTTTTTTTTTCAACGCCGACCGGATTTTTCCATTTTTTTCGGTTAGTCAATTGGCTTGTAATTTCACTGGTTAGTTTTTTTTTTTTTATTGACAATGAATAAACGCTTTATGTTATAAAACTAGTAATTTATTTTATTTTCAAACATTTCTTATAATTTAGCCTGTTAGAACTTGCATATTCATACGAGAATTCCTGGTTTTGAATCCCTTCCCAACCAATTTATTGTGAAATATTTTTAGTTCTACAATTTTTACCAAAATTAATGGAACAGGGAAGGGATTCAAACCTATGACCTCTCATTAGGATTATTGAAAGTTTGACCATTGTGTCACTTGTTGAATTTGACATTAAATTTACCAAAACAATAAATGTTACATTTTAGCGGTTTTAATTTAACTGTAAAAATTTGAACCCATGATCTTCCTTTGAAATATACAAAATTTGACCACAATATAATTTGTCATTTGGTGAATATTACTAACTTGTACAACATAATTATATATATTCAGTTTGAACATAACAATTGTTATATTTAAATTTTAGACCTTATTTGATTCTTTTTTCTTTTCTTTTTTCAATATACTCTTTCTTCTTTTCAACCACATTTTTCAATAAAATAATATTATATGCAAATTCAAAATTTTTTCTTATTTTTAACCACATGTTCTCCATCAAATCACTATTCCAAAATATTTTTTTTTTGGAAAAAATGGGCATCAAATGTGGCTCTTAATATTTTATTGTTGACAACAGTCAACAACCGCCTGTGGCCTTATCCTGACTTAAAATTATGGATTCGCCACTATCTAGAGATTATTTCCATTTTCTTGAAGCGATTTTCATTATTTTTTTATGAATGACTTCCTCTAGTTTTTGGTTTGAAGAACTGCTCCAAAAATCCTCTTTGTTTGCTGTAGTAGTTATTTTCATTCATCTCATGTTTGGTTGCTGTCTTTGCTGTTTTTCAATAAAAGAAAGTTGTGTTTTCTAGGTGACTTTTTGGAAGTGCTACAACATGGTTAACGTATTGTTTTCCACTACACCAATTTGCTAACCCTAAAAAATGTGTCAACGAAATCTTGGCCGCGTCTCCTCCATGTGGACGTTTCGGTCAAAAAAAGATCAAACGATCGTTTGCACTCCGACAGTCAAGTTAACGGCCAGACGAGAAAAATATGATATGAGTGGAAGAGACATGAAAAGGGATTTGGGTAGGATTAGAATGAATTCGCCTTATTGTGAGTGAAACTCATATATATATATATATATACATATATATATATATAGAAAAATGTAAATCGGCTGGTGATTAATAGATAAAGCCCATACCCAATATGAAGTTGTTTAATTAAATAACTCAATCAATTAAATAGTCACGGAATCCTTCCGTCATGCAGATGCCACATAATTTATAGATTTAACAAACACAATCGACATTTGAACTCTCGTAATCGACTAACGGATCCTACTTAAATAATTGGTCGAGAAACTGTAATAACCAATTCCCATCAATTACTATAGCGAGGCAATATTTTATCTAATACGTAGTGAAACTATGAAAATGTTCTTTATGTTTATAGCTTGTTTCTCTAGTATATTGAATCTCGTTTCAACATTTTGTTGAATTTTTTGAAAACCTCTGAATTTTTTGAAAACCTCTCGTAACAATCAAAATAAAATACTCAATTTGATATTCCTTTCTCCATGTGCTATTGAGAGTAATAAAGAGCAAAGGAGATACATCTCCTATTTGGGGGATTAAAATCAAATTTTTAGTAGATTTTGAAAAATAAACGCAACATAGGAAAGAGACTCGAGAGAAAAAGAAAGGACATTTTAAAGAATACGATGTGATCCATAATACAAATGCAAGTTCATGCAATGATTTATTGATCGTCGAGGATGGGCTTATGATTAGGTCGCAAGTGAAGCAGGTCAAAGAAGCAATTGGACTACTTACTCAAGTTACGGTGGACGAAACATTGATCACGACAAACAAATGGACAAGTTTCATGTTGTGCATGGGAGATGAAACAAAGTATAGCAACTTGATTCAAGCAATAGACAAAGATGTTGGAAGGAATAACTATGCGACCGCGTAATTGTTCAAAGCATACAGTTGCATGCCCCTTTAGCGAAACCAAAGAGGAGGATTTAAGTTGGTCTATCCACCACATAGATTTACACTATGCAGCTGTGTAGTATATTTTTGTATGCGAATTTTCTAAATTTCGCGCCACCTTTTATTTTAGTTAAAACTATATTTTGTGATATCTTATGTTATTTTTAAAGTTTAATTCCATTTTTAAGTAGGTTTTATGGGTTCCATATATATATATATATATATATCACTCATTTCATTAATTGTAAAACACACAATTTGAAAGATATTATTACGAAGCATATTTCTTTCTTCTCGTTCTTCATTGAATTAATTTTGAAATTATCAAGAATTTGTGGCATTCTACGATTTAAGTAAGGTTCATAAATTTTGTGATCACAAGATCAAATATTGTTAGCGATTGTTTTCGTTCTTTTGTTCAAAAATTTATTGGATTGAGTTTTTCAAACTTTGATTCTTGGCTTTCTTAGATTTGTTCTAATTTGTCGTAGATTTCGTAACTACTATTGTTACGTGGGCTCGTATCAAAATATGTTAGAAGCAAGGTGAGAACTTGAAGTCGAGATTAAGGATGAAAATGACTAACAAAATGAGAGTGATGCTTTTAGAACATTCATTAAACGAAGTTTATCCAATCTCTAACAAAAAAGAGTAAAATGAGTCATGAGACGATTTTTCTATTTTGTCTTGTAGAAGACCACCACCACAATGATTGGAGGAGGGCACACCAAACAATTTTATCCATGGACTTGATTTGCTCTTGGGACAACGCTACCGACTACATCTGATAATTACTGGCAACGGTTTCTAAGAGGGTAAATTTTTCTGCAGTCATTGAATTATGAGAAAAAGTTCAAATGAGTCACTAAACTTTAATCAGTCTTAATTTTTTCACTCTAGATTTCAAATTTCACCATGACATTGCTTGCCTACTGATAGAATCGCTTTATTTATAGTCATTCTACAAGGAATCATCCACGTAATCACTGCATATTATATCGATTTGTCATGTAATCACGTCATAAAAGTGTTAAAATAAAAATCTGGTTATAATTTTCGTTGCACGTACAAGCTATACAGAAAACAATTATGATATACTATAAACTAAGCAGTTTTTCTCAATTTGAGGGACGATATGTGACGGAATATGATAGAATGGTAAAATTTGAAAGTAAGCCCCTGTTTGCTGTCCATTTTATAGAGAATGAAAATTAATTTTTTTACCGTTGTGAAACCAAATTCAAATTTAACGTGAGAAGGAAGTCAACAATGTCAGGCTAGTGGACCCCTTCATCGGTCACATTTCTACTTAAAATGAAGAAAGAATGGGCAGCAAACAGAGTATAAATTGAAATTCAATTTATTTAAATGAAATAAATTGAAGTTAGTGACCTAATTAATATTTATCTGAAAGTTCAGTGACCGAGGATGAGATTTACTCCTTTTTTAGCTTTAGAACAAGGCAAAAGCCGAGATACATAGATACATCCAAGCGCATGCGCACACACCTGCATAAAATTCCTGTTACGTTGGCTGTCATTTTGGAGTCTTATGATCTTCATTGGAGTATGTCGACCACCCTTTTGATGTATCGAATCTCTGTTTCATCGCTTTTCGCCGAGGTAAAGAAGATTCCTCTCCTTTTTCCTGCACTCTGTTGGCGATTACTGGTGGTATGTTTTTGGTTTATTTATGTGGATTTCTTTTTATTAGTATACGGGATTCGATGGTATTGGATTAGTAACAATTTAATTTACGTTGTATTGGTAATTTAATGAATTAATGTAAGGAATAGACTAACTGTCATGATGAAGTTTTCGTTTAATGTTTTAGTTGGATGGATTTGGTTGAGATTTGGATATATTTTTATATTTATGACAGAATTATTTGGAGATATGCCAATTTACAATTTATTTGTATTTATAATGGATCTGGATTCTGCACTGGGCTAATATGACTATAGAAATGTGTGAAGAAAGATAGGGAATTTAAAGATATTATGCGATTGAGATTTGAAATGAAACATAATCTTTCATGATGATTTCACACTTGGTGTTAAATCTGGTAATCGCATTAGCAGAATGTTCATAGAACTTTTGTTTTTTGAGGTACTACAGTGCTTACAATCTGAACTGTCTTCTAAAGGGTTTTTATTTATTATTATTAATAATGTTTTTATAATATAATTCCACTAATCTTATGTTACAGTATCAATATTTTCTTTTCCTGTTATTTTGGTTATCATTTAAATATTTATGCTTTCTTTTTATTGATTGAGTCGCACTTTCAGGTGTGAGCTCCTTGATCCATAATCTAGCAATCATGCAAGGGGCTAGGTGAGCTTTCTTTTTCCTGTATAAAGCCAAAGTAAAGAATATTCAGAAGCAGATGAAGGATCTTTATCTTGCATAAGTTTTTTAGGTGAAGGCGTAAAGACTAACAAGAGGAGGATGGAAGTTTTCCAGTCCCTTAATTCTACTAGAGGATTAAAGCACTTCCCTTTGACTCCTTTCCGTATTTTCAGGGGTCTAATATGTTTTTCTGTTTTTCTTTCATCTGCATTTATGTTCATAGTGTATTTTGTACCTCCGGCTGCTGTAGTTCTGCGGCTTTTCAGTGTTCATTACAGTAGAAAATCAGTATGCTTTCTATTTGGTCTTTGGCTTGGTTTGTGGCCATTCTTATTTGAAAAGATAAACAAAACTAGAGTGATCTTTTGTGGTGAGAGAGTTCCAGCAAAAGAACGTGTCTTACTCATAGCCAACCACAGAACAGAGGTTGATTGGATGTATTTGTGGAATCTAGCATTGCGGAAAGGGTGCTTGGGCTACATTAAATATGTCCTCAAGAGCAGTTTAATGAAATTGCCAATCTTTGGCTGGGGATTTCGCATATTGGAGTTCATCCCAGTGGAGAGAAAATGGGAACTTGATCAATCAGTAATGTGTGGAATGCTCTCAACCTATAGCGATCGTCACGATCCCCTGTGGCTTGCTGTTTTTCCTGAAGGAACTGATTATGCGTAATGACACCATTCCTTTGTCTTCCACACTATAACTGTTTATACATCTTTCTCCTGGACAGTAGGAAATGAATTTATTCTATTTTCTTTCTATGCAGTTCTTTTTAGTTTTGAAAATTATTATTACTCATTATGCCTAATTAGCTAATCGGTGCTACAGATATTATAAAAGTGAAAATAATTGCCAAACTTTAAAATAACTGCATCAATTAAGGTGTTTCTCATGTTCATAAAACTGCAATACATATGTTTTGGAGCATTATCATTAGTCTGTAAATTTCTGCACCCGGATTATACAATACAGTTCTCTTGCTTTTGTCAACAGCGAACAGAAGTGTAAAAGAAGTCAAAAGTATGCTGCTGAAAATGGATTGCCAGTGCTGAAGAATGTGCTGCTTCCAAAGACACGGGGTTTCTATGCTTGCTTGGAAACCCTGAGGAACTCCTTGGACGCAGGTCCATCCTTCTTCATAATTGTTGTCAGTAATTTAAAGCATATGTTCTGGTTGAATATTAATATGGAGCACGTTTGGGGTTGCATAGAAGCATGATATAAGCCACCCCAAAAGAGCAAATGTTCTGTTATAAGAACATCGTTTCATTCTGGGTATGGCCATATGATCCTCAGAATGACCCTTTAATACTTTAGTATTCTGCTAAGGGGAAAATCCTGCCTACTTATTATATCTGTCATTCTTAATGTTACTGCTCTCTTCTTTTATCTGTGTTCATTCGCTGTTCTTTTTCTTTCTTTCAGCGGGGTTGTGATTTTTGAATTCATCTGACTTGTTAAGGTCAATGCATTCTTTTTATAGATAAGCCAATCTGTTTTTCATTATAATAAATAATAAGCATTAGACCTTGGAGAACCAAACTTCTTTGTGTCGATGAAACAACTAGTATGCATGATATTATTCATCTCTCCTGGCTCTTAATATCAGTTTGAGAGTTCATCCCTGAATGATCTCTTTTGTTGCTAGTATTAACCTTATTTTTCCCTCTGAAAATCTACAGTTTTTTAGTGATCACTAAGTAGGCAAAAAACTATGCTCAAGTATTCTCAAATAAGAATTTAGTTATTCTTGGACCAGACCATCCACAGCTTGTTTTTTTAACTTCTCAATACCGTCATCTGTCTCTCTGTTATCACTCTCTCACCCACATCCGTACACTTTTCCTCTCCCATATCGCCATGCCTCTCTCTCTCTCTCTCTCTCTCATGCACATCTAGCATGTATCTTAAATGTCAATCTACTAGTAATTAACTGTAAGAACAGAGAAACGATATATGACTACATCTAGCATGGTCCAAGTCGTCATGTTCATTGATCCACGTGTTCCACGCATGAGATCTTGCCTCAGAGAAAAATGTTACCAGGGGAAGAAATATGCTCTCTGCTTCTCTGTGTTTGTGTGTGCATGTGTACTATTTTTTAAGAAGTTCAAAGCCAAATCCCACAAAGAGACCATGTGTGGTGTAATTTTTTGAGCATCAGTTT
>CAIGRL010059533.1:0-40892 GCA_903798325.1 Fraxinus xanthoxyloides | reverse complement strand
ATGCAAGTGAAATATAAAACCTTTCGCCAATGGTAATTTAGAATCACCAATTTTGCAATGTAATTATAATGATTAGACAAATCTATCGATAACCACAATTTCTTAATAATAATTTATACGTAATCAAGCAATTTGTCGATAACCTTCACACAATTATGCCTAGAAAGAAGGCCACCATAAATTTCGTGATTATTCTTCACACAATTGGCAAATGTGTACCATTAAAATTGGTAAAAACTAACGTTGTAAATAGAGGCATAGGTGCGAGGCGTGGCAAGAAAAATTATTATTATTTTTTATTATTGTTTAATAATTATAATTTTTTTAACTTTTGGCCAACCGAATTGAAAGGTCCAAAAAGTTATTTAATCACTTATTAGACCACTAATTTATAGAGGCATCTAAAGATTTTGTTGTGAAATTTTGAAGTGGGATAAAAAAAAATTTGTTATGGCATTATTAAAATTGATTAATATCATCAATAGATTTTCCATAAGTAATATGAATTAATCTTCACCTACGGAATTTTCGTTGGTGAAGAGGCTAATATATATATTTTTTAAAGATTAATTACCATATTTGTAGGAGAATGTTTGTATTTCTTTAATTATTAAAATTGATTAATACTAGCAACGACAATTCTGTCAGTAATATGAATTACTCTTCACTCACGGAAAATCCATGGGTGAAAGGTTGACACTTTTTTTTAGTAAAAAAAAAAAGTTGAATTACATCACCTAAGAAAATGTTGTTGGTAAATGGTAAGCATATTAAACAACAACATTAGATATGGAATATTCGTTGGTGAAGAGCTACCACTTTTATCAACGAAAATTTCGTTGGTGATTTTCGTATTTAAAAATCTAATATTTTTACCAATGGATAATCCATTTCTAATTACCAATGGATACAATCTGTTGATAATTATCCGTACGTGAAAAGTTGATTTTTAGTAGTATTTGTTTCATCTAACTCAATTAAAATCATTTTTTTTTTCCTTTTAAATAGGGTGTTAGTATAAATGCTAATTGATTGTATGCTTGCTGCGATATGCTTTTCATATCATTACATTTCTGTGTTAGATTCAGTGTTTTAAAAAGCATGTCTAAGCGACGCGGGCAAAACGCTTTGCCTTGACGGTAAGTGTGAATTAATTGGTCAACAACTAAAGTTGACATCTTAATACATGCCGCCTAGACGCACATTATTATTATTATTATTATTTTGAAAACCTTTTATTTGACTTTAGTTTATTAAATTTTTAATTTTTTAAAAGACTTTTATTTTAGTTTAGTTTCAAGTATTTAAATGATTTTATCTATGCAAAAGTTAAAAATGATTTTACCAAATAAAGATTTAAACAAAATTTATGATAGGGTGCTATCACATTATGTAATTATGTTTTTGAGACTTATCATATTGTTGAAGGATCAAGCTACATGTACATAATTTTCTAAATAATGGATTACCAAATCGACAAGTGGCGGCCCCCTACCAGGGGAGCCCACGGGGCCCAGGTGTCCACCCAATAGGGGGTCGCCACTTGTCAATTTGGTAAAAAAATTATGTACAACAAAAATAATCTTTATGAAAAATAGTCTCGATTTTGCATTTCAAAAACTTGAAAATTGTATAATTGATTAATTGTATGAATTATTATATAAATAAAGTATTTTATTTTTTAGATGTTTAGTATGTATTATTTTAATTATTAAACAATTTTTAGAATGATTTAATTATTTAAAATAATAATAAAAATGAATAACATTTTTTTTACACCTAGACCTCGTTTAAGTTCGCTTAGTCTCGTAAAGTTTGAAGTTTGGTCTCGAGTTTAGCAGCATTTTACCTTTTTTTAGAACACTTGTTAGATTATAGTGCTGGCTCTTTCTAGAATATTTCAAACTTTCAATAATTATTTTTCCAAGACAATGTACCGCATAAAATTATTAGTGAAAAAACACGATCAAAAGTTGTTGCCTTAAGGTCAAAGTAGAACGTCTTGGACAACCAAAAATGAGCATGTAAGATTTTAGAGCCTATATTTGTGGCATGCACCATGTGCCCACTTAATTATAGAGGTTTTATCTAATTCTAAGTTCAATGTGATAAGCATGGCTATATAAGTATTAAATTCTAAATAATTCACATATTATTAGCATACAATTGAATTATATATCATGCACGAACGTGCAAGTTTTTTAGTTATCTTATACTCAACATTTATGTGATTCTATGTATATCTAACATGTTATACTTCTAAAAATGAAAGAAACGATTTTATGCATTGTGAATTATAATAAATCAAACCATTATTCTATTATGCAAGTGAAATATAAAACCTTTAGCCAATGGAAATTTAGAATCACCAATTTTGCAATGTAATTATAATGATTAGACAAATCTATCGATAACCACAATTTCTTAATAATAATTTATACGTAATCAAGCAATTTGTCGATAACCTTCACACTATTATGCCTAGAAAAGAATGCCGCCATAAATTTTGTGATTATTCTGAAATCAGTAGTTAAAGTTTATCGAGATAAAGGTAAACAAGAATGCAATTTTTTACTTTTATTGATCTATTGACAGCTAGAAGGATCAAAAGTGTTGCGTGCAAGTACGGTTTCATAATCATTGATACGATTAATAAAATGTCGAGTTAGTTGTCTTAATCAACATTAGTTTGACTATATATTATAGGTAGAAAAACCATTAATATTAGTTGAAAATAATGCGAGGATTTGATCAAGGACCTACCACGTTAGGGGCACATGCTAGACCCGGAAATTAATCATGTCCCTATTTGTCATTATAATTATTATTAGGATTAAATACCATAAAACTATCAATTTGTGCATTTTAAATATATAAAAGATAGAATTAACTATAGAATGTAATAATATAATTAACAAAACTAACCTTTGTAGAGAGAGTTTGAAGAAGTGCTGGACAAAAAATTAACAAAAAATGACCGCGTTAGGGCAATTTTGTCATTTGTCGCGACGGTGTCGGAATGAGCCGAAATTTGGCAAGCTGATTGGAAACGACCCGAAAAATTGGATTCGGGGCAAAGCTCGAGATCTCTGGATTTTAGCCAAATTCCTTCATTTAGGCCTTCGAATAGTTAATTTCCGTATTTACCGTTTGAATTTTTGCTATTTTTGAAATGTTTTACTATTCTATACTTTGAGGATTTCTTGTAACGCCTATTTAAAGGTTTTTGAACTTTTTTTTTTCATCATCATAAAATTGAATACAAGTTTCATTTTTTTTTAATATCAGTTTTCTTGTTTTAAAGATTTACACTGGTAATTTTTTTACTTCCGTTCTGTGTTAGTTTTTAGGGTCGAACCTTCAAGTAATATATATATTAAAAGGGTGCAGCCGTGCAGGGAAGATAGAAGTTTTATGTTGATTTCTTAGTCTTTAAAAAGGTTTATAATACTGGTAGTGTGTATATTATAAATTTACAATTGCTTGGCCATAATCTTCAATTTTTATCTCTTGTACATGAGAGTTTTATGGAGGTGAGAATTTGCATTTACTTGGCTTCACAGGTTTGGAACGACTCGTTTTCATCCAGTTGGACCAGGTCACATACCTACTTGACTATACTCGTGTTCTCATTTGAATTTTTGTCATCTTGTACATGAGAGTCATATGAGAGGTGAGAATTGGCATTTACTTAGCTTTCACGGGGTTTGGCAACTCACTTCCACCGAGTTGGGTCAGATCACATTCCTACTCGACTATACTTGTGTCCTCATTTGAATTCACAATATTTATTAAAGCATATAATCTATAGTAACATATATACGTTGCGTTCCAAATTCTCTCACTTGAAGGTTGAGACAGCTATATATTATCATGACCTGAAATAGCATCCACAAAAGGCATCCGGATTTTATCCAAATGTTGCTGGTTAGGGACCAATAGAAGTGTTTCTCAGAGGGGATTGTCTAATAGTCCCACTTGTTATTAAGACTAAATCGACCCTGTTGACCCAAAAAATGAGCTCAACGGATGTTGGCCCACTCTACCACGTCAAGTGCGATTCCGGAGCGTTCTTACCGGAGCAACAACGGTAACTTGTCGGAAATGGACGCGGGAGGCACTTTACAGCGAGAGACAAAAATGTTCAAGCTTTGGCAGTGTTGAACGAAGGCAATCGTGCTAACAACAACTACCGAACAAAGTACCCAAGATAATCCTTCGCCAGCATTGACAAGAATATGTGGAAGGATAGATAGAGAATTTGTATTGGAATCACTATATTTTCTATTCGGATTGATGTTCAACAATATTGTAGAAATCACTCAATATTCCACTAAGTGTTTTCTAGTCTTTCTCAAGAGTTCAAGTATCTATATATATGATTTCTTGATTACAAAAGAGCCCCTTTTACTTACAGAGATTACCTATTTATACTACCTTAGCCGACGTGGTGATCGTTGGATCATAACCACGTGGCCTCATCTCCTACATTGGAACGTTACATCATTGTCTATGCATAAAATTAATACATTGATAAGGGGTCAACCGCTTTAAATAATAGGCTGACATACTAACAAACTTTATTACAGACGTTACATCAATCACTTCTAGGAGATTTTCGAATCTGTAGCATGGGACAACATCAGCTTATGGACTTCGGATGGTTTTAGAGCCTCGAAAAGCTTCATAGAGCTTTAGCATGAGTTGTAGTGCTTCACCCTTGAAATAGTGGTTCGGCTTGGACTTCGGATTTTGGTGTAAGGGTTTCGGTCTTGTTTGACTTTTCCATCATTTGACATGGCTTTTCCACGTGGAAACTTTTTGTTGAGCCTCGGAATCGAGGCATAACAGAGCCTATGTGCATTTGGATGTATTTTGGGTGGGGTGGGGGGTAGACCATTTATTGGTCCCTTATAAATTAATAAGGATGTTATTTTTGGGGTCCAAATACAAAATTTGTCTTGATGAAAGGGGATATATCTTGCATGGTGTAAAATGTTGTCTTTTTGAAAATTTAATGTTGTCTGGGATTGGAGAGAGAGATGCATTGTTTTCTTAGCAAATTATAGAAATAGCTTGTGAGATATCTCTAAACATCACCGAGACACCTCAAGTCTTTTTAACTACTTCCTCCGACAAAGATACGTTTATTTTCCTTTTCTGTTAATTCTAAATTATTGGTCACCTTCCTTGTTGAAAGCATAATTAATGTCTTAATTTCCAATATATCCTTTTTTGATATGTCTTGTTATCAATAAATATGCATTACTATTATTCAATGTAGGGGTATATTAGAAAAATGTAAGTAAAATTTATAGTTTCAACATGACAACATATATTAATTAAGTTTTCTTAATCTGTGTGAAATGCAAACAAATATATTTTATGGGACGGAGGGAGTACTACAAAAAGGTTAATTATATTCAAACCACAATTTTTATTTCTCACACGACATTTTAATTATACTTTAGGTTTCCAATCTTTACTCATTATAGCGTTTATATCCCTAACGATTTTTCATGGTATTCTTATCCTCAAATTTTCCATTAGTTAACATATTTTGTATTTGATAACAGTTTGTGTTCAAAAATTCCGTTGAAATAGCTTATAACAATTTATTTTGCCATAATATTTTAAAAATAATAATAGATAAAAAGTACGAAATTTTTTTTCCTTTCATATCAAAGCATGTAAATAAAATATTTTAACATAAATCATCATTAAAGACAAGATGTACTAATTAATGAAAGGTTGAAGATAAGAATTAGAATAAAAAATTAAGAAAATCAACAACGAGCAAAGATTAAGGAGTTTAATTGCAATTTGAATGTGGTGTAATAAATAAAAATTGTGATGCCAATATAACTACCATTATAGAAACCATGAGCTGGATGTATATACATATCCCATATTACCCTTATCTTTTTACTAGATTTGAAAACAATCACTTTTTCTTTCTACTAGATTTGAAAACGATAAAAATTTCTTTTAGCATGAAGGATGTTCTGAAAGATAAAACGTGTTTCCAAAAATGAGCAACTCTTTAAGTTGTGAGTCCACATTGCAATTTCCAACTGGTTTATTTGTTGTTGTCTGGATTGTGCTTTCTCTCCTTCATTGTGGACCATTGATCATATCCAATGACTGTGATCTTTTGTAAGCCTTATTTCTCGTGAGGTTTAGATTCTTGGTATTCATTCGAGTTCAGGGATTAGAAAGGAAAAGAGAAGAGCTCTCATTTTTCACTTTCTTGCGTGATTCTTTTTCTTTCTACAGATTGAGTGGTTGATCTTGAATAGTTTTGTATTTTTTGCATATTGTAATAGAAGCTTAAGTCTGTATTTGGGTGTTTTGATTAGTTCTTGTTCGGGTGATTCTTTGTGTTAAGTTCTAAGAGATCTTTTTTGTTCTGTGACTAGAACTTGTTAAGAGTCTGATATTTGGTTCCATATGTAAACATATCTTTCTTGAAAGTTTTTTTGTGCACTAGTGGATTGGGCTGGTAGCTGAGCCCCCAGATTAGGCTTTGTCGAACTGGATCAACATTTCAAGGGTGTTTCTCTGCATCTCGTATATTCTGTTCATCATCTCTATTGTGATTGAATTTGGGTAAAAATCCCAACAAACTGTTATCGGAGCTTTGTAAGGCTATGGGTAAGGTTTTTCAAAATTGATTTTAGTTTCCTTATCATATTGATGTGGTTTTTTACCTGTGCAGTTTACTGAAACTAATATACACTGAGGCTCTAAAATTAGTGTTGGAGATAGACTCTGATTACTAAACGTATTTGGAGATTTAAATATTGTTATATACAATATGTTGGTGAGACTGTTCCAATTACCTTCTGCCTTAAATTGATTTGCATGTGTTAAATTCGATTTGTGAATCTGTTGATATTATTGTTATTGAGTTTATTCAAGATTTCGAATAAATTTGCTGATTGTAATAGGAGCATATTTAGGTTTACATTCAGTTTCTTCAATCTGAGTGTTTGGTACCAATTGTGACATCTCAATTACTGATTGGTTGTTACTATTTCAGCCTGTACATATTATATTAGTGTTGTTTATCATTCTGAGTTCAGCTTACTTGTCATATATTGCACGGAAAAAAAATTTCAAAACTTTTTTTGCAACTTAAGTGTCCTTCAGATTGAAAATCACTTATGTCTACAAGTAATAACCACCTTTTTACAGAATCCGTGATGGGTTCGAAGGTCGAATTATCACAATTAGATGGAAAGGGGAATTATTCGATTTGGAAGCAAAAAAATGAGGGGCATATTGGTCCAACAAATGGTTGTTAAAGCCCTTGATGATCCTGAAAATTTTTCTGTTGAATTGAAAGCTAGGCCTAACAAAATTCTAGATATGAATGAAATTGCATACAATTCTATTATATTACACCTATCTGATAATATAATAAGACAAGTTGAAGATTATACAACCCCTGGAGCCTTGTGAATTGCATTAGATGCTTTAGTTCTAACTAAGGCATTGCCTAATAAAATATATCTCTTAGATAAACTATTTAGTTTTGAGATGGATAGTGGAAAGGATTTGGAAGCAAAGTTGAGTGATTTTAACATCCTAGTTAAGAGCCTTGCTCAAATTTGATGGTGAAGACCTTGCGGTGATTCTGCTTAAGTCATTACCTGATTCCTATAAGGATATAAAGAATGCAATAAAATACTCTAGAGATGCTCTAACACAAGCTATTGTAACTAATGATTTAAGATCTCGAGAATTGGAGATCAAGAAAGAATCTAAAACAAGTGCAAGAGATGAGAGGATCTTTGTGAGAGGGAGAACTGAGAAGAATGAAAATAACTTCAACAACAGAAGATTTAAATCCAAGTCTAAAATCAGATCTAAATCAAGANGAATGAAAATAACTTCAACAATAAAAGATTCAAATCCAAATCTAAAATTAGATCTAAATCAAGAGATAAAAGCAATAAGAAGTGTTACCATTGTGGAAAATTATGTCACTTTAAAAGGGATTGCTTTGAATGGAAGAAAAAACATAAGGATCACAATAATTGTGAATTGAATAATCCAGCTATAGGTACTAAACTAGATAGCCTATTTGTTATGACTGTGTCAAATTAAGAAGTTGATAAGGACTGATCTTAGATTCAGGGTGACTCCATATGTGTCCTAATAGATATTGGTTTAATAATTACAAAGAAGTTGAACCCAGGAAAGTATATATGGGTGATAATAACTCCCAGAGTGTTCTTGGTATTGGTGACATTACCATTAGGATGTACGATGGTATTGTCAAGCAATTGAAAAATGTGATATATGTCCCAAATCTGAAAAAAAATAATCTCATTTCATAGGAAATTCTTGAAGATGAAGGACATTCTTTCAAGTCTGATAATAACACTTTGAAAGTGATGAAGTGATATCTGGTAATCCTAAAAGAAATGGATTGTACTATCTTATGGGAGAGAGTGTTACTCCTCAAGATGCAAAATCTTTGACCATAATTGAAAACAAATTTGAATTATGGCATAACAGAATAGGACATATAGGAAATAAGGGCCTGGAGTATCTAAGTAAACAAAAAATACTTAGGAAAGATATGATTGAGCCCTTTGAATTTTGTAAAACATATGTATTAGGTAAATCACATTTGGTGAGCTTTGAGATTGGGTCACATACCACTTATATGCCCTTAGATTATGCCCACTCAGATTTAGGGGGACCGAAAAGTCATCCTACTTTTGGAGGTAATAAGTACTTCATTTCTATAGTTGATGACTACTCATGAAAGGTTTGGACTTATCCATTGAAAACTAAATATGATACATTTCAAAAATCTAGAACTTGGTTGAAGATGGTTTATCACTGAAAGAATAAAACAGAACTCTAATGAATAAGGTTAGGTGTATGCTGAGTAGTTCTGGATAAGCTAAATGTTTTGGACTAATGTTGTAACTACAACTGCTTATCTTATAAATAGATCTCCATGCAGTTCTGTTAAGTTTAAGACTCCACAAGAACTTTGAATTGGAAAGCCCCCAAATCTTTCCCACATTAAGGTGTTTGGATGTGCAGCATATACACATTAAATTGAGGGAAAGTTGGATCCTAGAGCCACTAAATGTGTTATGCTTGGGTACTTTGAAGAGGTGAAACGGTACATGTTATGGGTGTTAGGTGTGCAAAGAATTAAGGTCATTAATAGTAGAAATGTAGTATTTAATGAGTTTGAAATGCCATGTTTGAAAAATAAAATTGATAATCCAAAAGAGCAAATCAAAGAAAATACTTCACAATTTGAGGTGAAGTTTGCAAAACTCAGCTACACTCAACCTAAGAATGTTGAAAACAATCTGATGAAAATGTTGTTAACACAAATGGAGGTGAAGTAGAACTACCTCAAACTGAGGTTGAAACTGAAATTGAGAACACAAATATCCCCACAAATAAAACTAGCATTCAAGATTATCAATTGGCCGAAGATAGGGAAATGAGACAAATTAGACCAAATCCAGGATATGAAATAAATAAATTAACTGACTTTGCCCTTATCTCTAGTGAATCTCTAGAATATTCAGAACCTTCATCTTATGAAGAGGCCGTGAGTAGTTTTGAATTTGAGAGATGGAAAGATGCTACAAATGAGGAAATGAAATCGTTACTTGAAAATAAAACATTGAAGCTTTTAAAGAAATCGAAAACTCAAAGAGTTGTTCAATGTAAATGGATTTTCAAAGTCAATGAAGGGATTAATTCAACTGACCCTTTGAGATATAAGGCAAGACTTGTGGCCAAAGGTTTTACTCAAAAGGAAGATGTTGATTACAATGAAATCTTCTCTCCTGTGATCAAATACAAAACAATAAGAATGATTCTTGCACTAGTTGTTCAATTCAATTTAAGGTTTGAATAATTAGATGTCGAGACTGTTTTCTTACATGGGGAGTTAAAAAACGACATCTATATGTGTCAACCCTAAGGCTTTGAGGAAAAGGGAAAATTTGAGTGTGCAAGTTGCAAAAATCCATGCATGGACTTAAACAAAGTCCTACACAATGGTACATAAGGTTTAACCTATATGTACTAAAAATTGGTTTTAGGATAAGTGAATATGATCGTTGCTTGTATTATAACAATACTAAAGCTAGCAATGAGGTGTATCTACTTCTGTATGTAGATGATATGTTGTTAGCTAGCTCTAGCAAAGCTGAGATATTAAGACTTAAGAATCTCCTAAAATCTGAATTTGATATGAAAGACTTATGGAATGCCAAGAAAATTCAAGAGATGGTTATGAACACGAACATGAAGGAAAATATATTAACTGTAACTCAAGAAACCTACTTAAATAAGTTATAACCAAATTTAGCATGAAAGAAACTCTACATCTGTTAATATTCCCCTTGCTGCCCACATGAACCTCTCTTCGGCCCAATGTCCTAAAATTGAGTCTAAAATTAAAGTTATGAAGAACATTCCATATGCTAATGCCATAGGGTCTGTCATGTTCTCTATGGTTACCACTAGGCCTGATTTGGCATATTCTATCGATTTTCTAAGTAGGTTGATCGCTATTTCGAAGAAACCCCATTGGGCTGGATTAAAGTGTGTTAGGTTTTTAGTGTTGATGATTATGTAGACAAAAGAACTAATTTGTAACGTGTAGTCAAAGTCAAACACCTACGGTACAATTTGTATAAGTTGGGTTATGAGGTCTAGGGTTTGAGCATAAAAAGAGAATAAATACGGCGTTGCATTTTCGCTGGCCTATCGCCTGGACATTTCTTGAGCCATAAAAATAGAATGTCTGTCGCCCGCCTATCGCTGAGCTCTTGCACTGTCACTCGCTTGTCGTCAACTTCTCGCTCGAGGGACAGGTCAATCCAGAAAACTCTAAGTTGCTGTTTTGAAATATTTTTTCTAGCACATTCAACCCATCACCTATAAATACCCAAGCCTATGCATGAATTGTGGTGGTTGATTATTATTCTTTTACCTCATATCATTCTTTAGAGATCCAAAAATACATTCCTCCTTTGTGATTTATTCTTGTTATTCTTGAGATCATTCAACTACACTTTAGAAAATAATCATATTGAAGAATCCAAAACACTTACTTCCTAAACATCCTTAGGAAGGTACTTTCTCAGTTAGATTTCAAAAGTTTTTGGAGGTTCAGAGAAGTAGGACTACAAGCACAGGAAGAGCACAAAACCCTGGAGCAGGTTCTTGGAATTCCACTGGGAAGAGACAATTGCAAAAGATCTTGGAGCGGATCGTGGAGCAGGTCTTAGAGTTAGCAGAAAATAGATCGGGAAGTCTAGTGGAGTTGGCTAATAGTATGTGACTGTGTCTTACTTCGCATTGTCTATAGTGGAGGTAAGTGGTTTGGTCTTGGAGTTTTTACCTTGTTGGATTTCTCCATCATCAATATTGATGTTATTTATTGCTTTCTTATTATAAACTGTGTTAATTCAACTTAGGATAATTGGATTGTTTGTTTAACCATCTAGAAATAATTAAAAGTGACTTGTTGCTTGTTAATTGCATAATTCTGCATGTAAGTTCAAACTTAGTTAGTAAATTACGAAATTTCAATTGGCATCAGAGCTTAAATTCGAGTCCCGGCCTTAGATTTCTAGATGAGTAATTCATTATCAGTCATGTCATATTGATGACAATAATCATGCTTATTGGAAGGTTAGAATGAAAGTTTTCCTAAAATCTATGGATGAGCAAATTTGGTTAAGTGTGGTTAATGATTGGACTGCCCCTAGTTCTACGGTTAATAATGAAGTTATCCACACTCTCATTGCTAATTGGACTAGAACAAACTTAGATGTGTGTAACTGGAATAGCAAAGCTTACATGACCTATTTATGGCAGTGTTCCCTGAAGAATTTAGGAGAGTATCTATGTGTAAGGTTGTTAAAGAAGTTTGGGATATTCTACAGACCATAGATGAGGGAACTCAGATCGTTAAAAACTCTAAGTTGCAGATGTTGACCACTAGGTTTGAAGAGATTAAGATGAAAGATGATGAGACATTTGATGAATTCTATGCGAGTTTAAATGACATAGTTAATTTTCAACCTAGGTGAGAAAATATCTGATTTAAAAATTGTTAGAAATATCTTTAGATTCTTACCTGAGCGGTTTAAACCTAAAATCATTGTTATTGAGGAGAGTAAGGATATATACTCTATTAAGGTGGAAGAGCTGGTTGGATCTCTCCAAACTTATGAGCTAACATTAACTAAACAAACGATAAGTCACCGGCCTTAAAAACTATAAGGAATAGTCATAAAAAGTTATCAAATTTAGATTCTCCTAATGATGAGAAGTTCGCTTACCTAGCTGAAAAAATCCAAAAATTATTTAGGAATAAACAGAAATCTAAAAAAAGACAGCGAGGTAATTCCAGAGAGTCTAGAAGGTGATCTCAATCTGTGAGATGTCACAACTGTCGAGGTTATGGTCATGTTAGGAGTAAGCACCCTAGAAGTAGGTGAAATTCGAATAAAGCTATAAATGTTACTCTTACTGATGATGAGTTTAATTCAGACAATCAGAGTGAGAAACTCACTCATGAGGAAAGTGGAAAATATATTGCCTTTACTGCTAGAATTAAGAATGAATCTAATAAGGAGAGCGAGAAGGCTCAGAACGTAAGTAGTAGTGAGTATTCAATATAAGATTCTGATAGTAATGAGGATTCTAATGAAGAGTCTATGAATAAGGAAGATATCCAAGAGGCTTATGATAAGATGTATGAGGAGTGTCTTAAGATTCTTACTAAAAACAAAGCATTGAGTGCGAAGAATAAGAACTTGAATTGGAGAATGAGAAGAGAAGTTAGTAGTGCATATTAAGGAATCTACCTCGATCCTGAGTGAATCCATGAATAAGTCTTTAGTTACTCAGGTTAGGAATCTCACTTGTGAGCTTGAGAATACCTCTAAGAAAGCAAATGAGCTGACACTTCAAAAGGAAACCTTAGAAATCTAGGTTAAAATCTTTTGAGCGATCTAAAGTATTCCAAGTCTCAACTTCTTGCATTTTCTAGTAGTTCTATGAAACTAAATAACATTCGGCAATGGGCAAACCTGCTGGTAATAAGAGAGGTTTAGAATATAATAAAAATGATCATAATGTTGTTAGTACATCCAAAACCACATTTGTCCCTAGTATTGACCAGCTTAAATATGTGCTTAATCCCGAACCTAAGAATAAGGGATATGTAGGATAGAGGCCTACTAGACAACGTATGACCCTCCAATCTAGGAATAGATATCAACTATATCGTAACTTTGGTCTTAGGATTATCCCTACATGTTTTCACTATGGTGAGTTAGGACATATAAAGCCTATGTGTCATCATTTTCTGAACAGAAAGAGAAACCAGAACTTAAATAGAAATAAGAATCAGAAGTTTGTTAGTCAGATTGACTTTCTTACTAATCAAGTGAGTCAATAGACGAAATTAAGGATAAAAATGAATAGGAATATTCTTGTCACTAGGCAAGTTTAGGTGAAAAAAGTGATCTAAAAAATTGTGAAATAGATCACAATACTCTTAAAGGTAAGAGCATTTGCGTACCTAACTGATTATGTATTTTTTTGTGGACACTCGTATTTTATCATTGTGTGACATTGATTTATGCATGCATCATATTTGTCTTTTTGTTTTTTAGGTAGGAAATTTGTCTGTGAGATTCCGCAAGTGTACGTATCGTGACAGTAATAAACTGAATTTTTATTAAGTTCGAATATTGTCCAACATAGACTATTATCTGCTATAAAGTTTTAAATTAATCTAGTTTCAATTTAAATTAAAATTGTAACTAATAATCAAATCAAATTTTGTTTTCTAAGCGAAATTTTAATAAATAAAATAACGAACTATTTAAATAACAAATCAAATTAGAAATTGGAGATAAGATTATGTGATTAGATAGTTAGGATTTTCGATTTCACCTAAATTATTTATCATACATTTAATTCTAATTTATTTAGCCATTTTTCATACATCTCAACGATCGAATTAACCTGATGTAGTTAGTGACCTCTCTCGAGCAACACTAGTCATATTCATATGTCTGAACTTATTATATCTCTATCTATGTAAATTCACATACATATAAACGCATTATCTATAGGAATTCAACAAAGATCGCATAACTTATACTTATCTCTTGATCTCTTATAATGTCTATATCAATTATTGCACGAGTTAGAATTATATCACCTCTCGGTCTCAATATTATCCATAAATCAATTAATTGTTGCGCAGACAATTAAAGCATTAAATACACAATAATTAATTAACAAGTATTAAAATGGTATGAAAATCTCGAAATTAAACATATAATAAAAACCTAAGTTCCATCATCAATCCTAACATAAAAATATTTAGCTACTCATAATGTTGAATTTAAATATGAAAAAGTGAAAAGAAATCACCAAGAATTGACGAAACATGAAAATTTCTGGTTAAAGTTGTCTCCTTTGCGTTCTCCAATCCACGTGAATATGTGTGTGTGTGTGTGTGTGTGTGTGTGTGTGTTTTAATCTAGCCCAATTCTCCACGTAACAGCCGGCTGTGAGTGTTGAATGTATATCTATATTAATCAAATTCAACCCTGTTCTCTTCCTTGAAAGGCTGCCGGCCACCGCGTGAATTTATATGATTTCTGCCTCAGTTTTTCTCCACGTTTCAGTCGCATTTCTTTGCTTTTCTCCTCAAAACTACTGGTCTCCTCTCTGCTGCGTGTTATCCTCTGGCTTCTCTAGGCTTTGTGTATATATATATATTCTCCATTGGTTGTGTTTTCTTAGGAGATTTTGTGTATATATATATATTCTCCATTGGTTGTGTTTTCTTAGGAGACTCAAAGAAAAAGAATTTCAATCTCCATTTTTAATCCATTCAACAATAATTCAATACTCATTGAATTTGAATCCTAGTGCAATTCCAATTTGAAGCTCATTAATGTTATATTTTTCTTTTAGTCATCAATATCTCAAAATCATAAAATTCAGTCCTTGTACTTTGAATTTTGTCATTCTTCCATTATCTTGCATCTTTTCTGCAATTCTTCATCAAACATAAAATTTTACCTACAAATTACTATTTAAGATAAATTAGATAGAATTTTATTCAAAAGACAATAAAATATCATAATTTAGAGCTTTAAATAAGTATAAAAATTACATTTATCAAAATTCATGCATTTTTTTTTATTTTTTTGTGTTTGACGTTAATTTTTTATGTGTGTTTGGTGCGTTCATGCTTTAAAATAAAAACAAAAAATAAAAAAATAAAAAATAAGAAATGATAGAAATTTTTACTATATCATAATATACAACATTCTTGAACTTGTGAGTTGTAATCATGCATGGGTTTAACCGATGAGTTGTAACATAGTTTACATTTCTGGCTCAGGTTATTTATGGAGTAATTAGTATATGTGTCTTCATGTACCATTTGAACTGCACATACTATTATATTGTTAGTGGGACTCTATCGCGCGTGTGAGATTTGAGATGACAGTCACAGGTTAGTAAGGTGACTTTGAACATAAATTGACCTTGTTTATTAGACATAAACTCAAATTTATCCCCGGTAATAAAAAAAACTCAATATCTTATGTTCTTCTTCGGAGCCTATTCGGCTTGAGTAATTAAGCATGTGGGGTTTCTCATAGCCTGGTGCCTATTGTCAATTGACTCGGGTTAACCGGCTTAAAGCTCGTTACATGGGTCATTTTAGTCGCTTAATGGAGAATAGCCTACTCTTAAGATGTAAAAAATAATTATGAGCTTAAAATATTGAAAAATATGAAGAAAAAAATATATATGCAAAAAGTCATTGGGAGAAAATAAAATATCAATGCAAAATGAGCTTTTATTTAAACGTCCTAATGTGTTTTAAATGGTTTGAATTTCATAAGTAGGGGAATATAATTATTGGCAGTGATATTTATCATGTCATTTTTCACAAAATCAAGGTTTGGAGTCATGCTTACAAAGAATTAGTGACACTTTAAACACATGGGTCATTTATACAATTTACTCCATGATAACTTGAACTAAATATGTGGGAAGATTTATTGTACATTTACAAACTGTGGTAATTTAATTTAGGATAGTTGGATTGTTTGGTTAACCATTTAGAAACAATTAAAAGTGACTTATTAATCGCATAATTTCGTACGTAAGGTCAAACTTAGTTAGTAAACTATGAAATTTCAAAGTGGTTATTGAGATATATAGTTGGAACACTTAGAGTATGTTTGGTGTTTAAAAGGGGAATTGATCCATTAACATTGAAAGAGTATATAAACTCTAATTTCGCTGGGGACAAAGACGAAATAAAGTCTGCTACTGCATAATTCTTTACACTAGGTGATAATTGTATCACTTGAAAGTCACAACTTCAACCTATTGTCACATTATCCAGTACAGAGGCTGAATATATAGCAATTGCTGAATATGTAAAAGAATGTATCCGGTTACACGAAATTTTCGAAGAATCGATTTTTTTACATGAGATACCTATAATTTTCACTGATAGTCAAAATGCTTTACTAGTATGCAAAAATCTTATTTATCATGAGAGATCCAAGCATATTGAGATAAAATACCATTTTATACGTGAGAAAATTGCATGTGGTAAAATTATTCTTGAGAAAACTCATATTGATGTAAATCCATTTGACATGGGAACCAAAGTTCTATCTATGAATAAGTTTAGATTTTATTTATCTTTACTGCATATTGATACTTGTTAATCTTTTACAGGTACGTGGACGATGATGTTGGACCCTTCCACATATTAGTGCGCCATTTAAACATGTTGTAGGGAGTTTGCATTTTGGAACCAATGTGAAGATTGAAAGATAAAACGTGTTTCAAAATATGAGCAACTCTTTAAGTTGTGAGTCCACATGGCAATTTACAACTGGTTTATTTGTTGTTGTCTGGATTGTGCTTTCTCTCCTTCATTGTGGACCATTGATCAGATCCAAGGGCTGTGATCTTTTGTGAGCCTTATTTCACGTGAGGTTTAAACTCTTGGTATTCATTCGAGTTCAGGGATTAGAAAGGAAAAGAGAAGATCTCTCGTTTTTCACTTTCTTGCGTAATTCTTTTTCTTTCCATAGATTGAGTGGTTAAACTTGAATAGTTATGTGATTTTTTGCATATTGTAACAGAAGCTTGAGTCTGTATTTGGTTGTTTTGATTAGTTCTTGTTCGGGTGATTCTTTGTGTTGAGTTCTAAGAGATCTTTTTCATATCTGTGACTAGAACTTAAGAGTCTAATATTTGGTTTCATATGTAAACATATCTCTCTTGAAGGCTTTCTTGGCGCACTAGTGGATTGGGCTTGTAGTTGAGCCCCCCAGATTAGGCTTTGTCGAATTGGGTCAACATTTCTAGTGTTATTTTTCGTTTCTCTGCATCGCATATATTCTGTTCATTATCTCTATTGTGATTGAACTGGGTAAAAACCCCAACATATTCATTTTTCCTTTATGCACAAATGGGTACAACTCACAACTCAACAATTTTATACAAATTAAGCTTTTTATTTCAAGAAAAAACGAACAAACTCAATTAAAAAAATAACTAGAAAAAGGAAAAGATAATCATTATTCACTGCTAAAGTTATTGTCTTTTGTTTCTAACGATAAGAGGAATTTATTTTTTATAGTTTAAATATTACAAGTGCACATATGAAAACAAAATGAATAAAATTAAAGAACAGAAAATATTGCACTTGTAGATTGCAAGAGAACTAAATTGATAATTTATAACAATATTTCTTTGTAAGAAAAAGAGGAATAGTTTCAAACTTTCAACATATTTTAATATTAATTTTAAGGATAATTATATTTACACTACAATTTTAATAAATGCACAACATTTTAACTTAGACTCATAATATTTACTTGTCATATTATGTCTTCAATTTTTCTCATCACGTTCTAATCTCAATCTTCTATCCACTAGAACATTCTTGATGACAAATTTCGTCCAAAAGATCTATTAGTGGACTTTAAAATAAGAGGTGAATATTTATTTGTAAACTTGTTATTTATTTGTTCGCTTATCTGAAACTACGAGGGGCAAAAATAATATTTTATGCCCTTTTAACAGATGTTTTTAAGTGGAACCCATTATCGAGGACAATACATGTAAATTAATGGCCGGTTGACATAAAAAACATGATGAAGAAAAAGTCAGGAGACATAAATATGACAATAAATAAAAGTTAGGTATCTTTATCGAAATTATAGTGTACTTATAAAAGTTGTGATATCAATATAACCATCATAGTTTTAAATGTAATACAAATTTAGATGAGTAATGTGAAAAAAAAAAATTAGGTTTTGATTCAAATGGGAAATCTATCGTAGGAAGCAAATGTTGGAGATCTTAATGTGATTTTTCAACATGGATAGTAAAAATGTAATAATATTCACATTACTGTTTTTGCTTGCAACACAATATTAAAATCGTAATGAAGGTTTTCAATATCTTCTCGTTAATGCATTTATTTCCATAACTTTTTTTGTCGTATTCTTATTATTAACCTTCAATTAATTAGCACACATTATCTCTATGGACAATTTCTATCCACATATTCTATTACCATGCTTTGAAATAAGTAGTAAATATTTTGTTCAACTTTGTATTTGTAATTTTTTATTTTTACTTGTTTAAAATATGAGGGGCATATAAATCTTTCATGTCCTTTAACAATTTTGCTTTTTGCAAAAATCTAATTAACGAAAGGTTGAAAATAAGATTGTGAAAAAGGGATGGACACGAGTGCAACAATGAACAAATATTAGAGACCATTGTTGCAATTAAAATGTGGTGCAGCAAACAAAAAAACTACTATGTTAATATAATTATCCAAAGTAAAATCATATAAATAAATAGGTCCCCCCAGAATGAAGTCTGGTCCAAGAGTTTCTCGAATAGAGTAAATCCGAAATATAGTAGGATTGGGCTATTATTATTGATCTAGATACTACTTTTATGGCAAAAATGATCGATTTGGTACTCGTACTTTTCAAACAGGAGAACTAGTAGAGTTTTTTTTAATTTATAGATAAACAACAACAACAACAACAACATTCTAAATAAAGGCACGGAGGGTATCATCGTATCATTAGAGAAAAGATGACAAAATTCTTGTAATTATCTTGGAATGATGGACAATTCCTATTTCACTTTGTTTATGAATGGGGAAACTTTGAGTAATGCAACTATAAATCTCATAAAGTTAGATCCTCAAAATGAAAATTGGCATTGCCCACTGCGAGGCCTAATTACATTCAAACACGATACACTTTAGTTATTGTAAGAACCCAAGTACTCTCGTTCACAATCAAAAACAACTGAATGTGCAGCAATCTAAAAAGCCTCAGCATGAATAACACGAGCAAGTTTAACAGAAAGTGATGTTTCTAATAGTAGACACGTTACTAGCGCAAAGAAGAAGAGACTGCTTGTCTGTCAATTTGCAGAAGTCTCAACATATGGAGGTGGTCCGGGCAATCACAAAATAGTTGCACGTTTTAAGCGGTTTCAAAAGCTCGAAAAAGAAAAGTTTCATGTCACCAATTTATGAAAATAATACATATTCTATCTCTAATGAAAAATTAAAATTGACTTGCTCGTGAGAGAACGTGTTGAAAACTCTATCAATTACGAGGTGGTTCAATAAAACATAGAGAATGACATCTGGCAAACTCAGATAACAATAAGCCTGTATACTCGCAATTTGTCAATGAAGATTAAATCTTATGATACCTATAAATTTAGGTTTCCATGAATATGGAACTAAGCCTGTTTTAGAGAATGGCAGAAAGTTGAATGGGTTTTGCTGCAAGGAAGTTAAGAAATATTCAAAAGAATATGACATTAAAAATACTGATGTTTTACAACATAAGAGTTTCTGTTAATGAAGACAAAATGATGTGCACGTCTCATTACAACCTTTGACATTATGAATTAGCAGATCGAGGATGACAGAATATACTGTATTCGAGAAGCTTCACATGATAAGTGAAACTGTCAACACCACAATGATAACCTTGCATCCCAAGCCATGAGATGAATTCCTTCACAATATGTGATCTCGAGTTGAAGTAACAATGTCTCGAGGAAAAAACAAGAAATAATAGACTGCCAATGCATATGACAATTAATACCAAACCTAACAAAGCTAATGAAACCTAAGACCCCGGTTAAATGAAAAAAAAAAATTTAGGAATCTTGGCGATTCTGGATGTTAAACACGGTCAGTCTATGAACAAACAAATGGGGTTGGTCCAGTTGGGGCAAAATCCACAAATCAGAAAAGACATGAATCAGAATGTACTTGCACTTTCACTTGCTGAAACAGAAGGGCCTTCTGATTTCACAAGATGAGATCCACGGCTACTGATGTCAAGGCCCTGAAAACGGCCAAGAGGATCCTGCTGGAATGCATCAGAAATACCCTGTGTATGAGCAGCAGAAAGCATAGGGTGCGGATTAATTGACATGGCAGCATGAAGAGGATGAAATTGTGGCATCTGAACATTCTGGGAGTCATTTGGCCTGGATTGAGGCTGATGAGAAAAGAAAGCGGACTGGTTATATTGAATATGCTGCATTGCCAAGCCGTATGCATCTGAAGGGGCAGATATTTCTCCTGTGGCAATTCTGAGTCTTTCTACTTCTTGCTTCAAAGCTTCGTTCAGCGCTGCATCATATATGTAAACTTGGAATTGATATCAGAAGGTAAATGTTTCAAATATAATCCATTAATCGACAAATATCAAGTAGAAACTGGAAAATTCTTTTGCAAATCTGTTTTCATCTCTAAATTGCTAGAGCAAATAGGGATTGCATTCCTGCTTGTCGATGTCGTTAATGATGTCTGATACTATAATAGCTCTTGAGAGTAGTACAAAGACAATAATTTAAGATGTGGGGATTTTTCTTTACAGCATCCAATTTTTTGAGATTGGGGAATCGAAATCAATCGTACAATTATTTAACAATCTAATGTAACAATAAACCAATTTTCAGTTACCATCTCGTAGCTGAGCTTGTTGCTCCATGGCCTGCAACCGAAGATGAAGCTCTGTGTTCTCATTACTCAGCCCTGTTGTATCTCTCTGCAAAGGAAAGCGATATTTAAAATAAGAAAGCATTGCTAAAGGAAACAAATCTAAAGGAAAATAACTTCCAACTTTTCAATGGCGAGGATATGCCAAGTAACATACAATAGAATTGTCATACACTGAGGAAGGCATGGTATTTTTCGAATGTCTAAGCTTTTAGAAATTATAAGCTGGTGGGTCCCATGAAACATAGTCAAAAAGCAGATAAAAGTCGTGGCAATGAACTGTGTGGTTAAAAATGAAGCTTAACAGCATATAATCTCCAAAAAGCTTTGTCAAACAGGGACTAAACATCGTTCCCGACAAATCTGGAGTTGGCTAGATGAATTCTTTTTGGCCACTCCATTCGCTTCAGAAATTGGAAGAAACTATGGCGGACAATTCTTCTGTCAGTGGAGAACCTCCTTCCCTTATCTATATAGTTCTCTAGTTAAACATAACAAATTTATCAGGTAGAAGATACTTTAGGCTCAGGGAGTTTCTTCTTATGTTTCTTTTCTTTCTGTTTTAAGAACCAGTCCTCTGTTTCGGTTTCATTGAATCTTTTTTATCAACTTTGAAAACAAACCAGAACTCCGTCTTGACATGACAATCAGTTGCAGCCCTTTTGCTGATTCATTAATGACATGTATTTGTTGAGCACCTAGTGCAAAACTTTTGAAAGAAAAACAAGTGCATTGTGCAGATTTGTTGCACCCAAAGTGGAAGGATTGATTTTCTGAGAGTACAGGACATGAGACAGGACTGTGATCGAGGGAGTGGTACAGAGGTCGTTTAACTCTTAGACAAACAATAAATTGCTTGTTGACAGCATATTTATGAGAGCTCCATTATTTGTGTTTCCCTAGATACTGTAACTGAGTCTCACAATCAAATATCAATCTAAGTGGGGGGGATAACTGTTCCTGCATGACTTGAATATGGATGTAACTCAAATATCTGAATTTGCAGTACCATTTCCATCTGAATGCACACTAACTTAAGAACATGTTCTCTGAATAGCTAAAGCAGTGAGCTGAAGTCTACAAATTGAAAGACAAGTTCTTGAAGAAATACCTGAAACAGAGTCAATTGAGCAGAAAGAGTGGTTGCTTCAGTTTGAAGAGTCTGGACTTTTCTCTCAAGTTCAGACATATAACGGGCTTTTCTCTCTTTTGACCGAGCAGCAGATTGTCGATTGGCCAAGATCCTATATTTTTTATTTAGAAACATAAATTTATTTAAGAAATGGAAAACACAAACTTGTGTACGGTCAACTGATAACATAAATTTATTCTCGTCCAACTTTGAGCATGCTAAAACAACAAATAGAAGCATAACCAAACAAAAAGTTGTCATGGTGCGGTAGCATATTGAGTTCACAAACAATTGCAGAAATAAAACATATAGCAGCCAGAAAAATCCAACCTACCTTTTAATAGAAATATTATACCTCTTCTGGACATTTAAAAGATAGCGGAAAAAAAGTGGATCACATAGGAGAAGTTTAAGTTTTCCGGAATAAGTTAAGCCCTATTCCAGATAAATTACAATTTGGCTTATTTTGTTCTATCTATGCCTCTCCTAAAAATTCCAAGGAAATCAATATTTTTAGGAATGAAATGTTTTCAGAAATCAATGAATGTTAGGTGTGGCCCCCAAAGTGTGATCACCTCCTCTCATATACAATATGATTTGAGGGTTTGAGTCAGAGTTTTTTGTTCAATGATCCTTAGAAGTGACAGCATTCTTGCTCTTGATTCACTCTTACTGCAACTATTTGTGTTGATTCTTGCCAAGGAAGCTTTTAGATACAATGATTGTGATTATCAATTAAGATCCCTTTCATGCTTCCATTAATTGCCACATAAATCACTTTACAAATCAAGAAAAGCTAAACCAAGGCCATCATTTTCTTATTGAAAAAATCCAAAGTAAAAAGTAAAACTCCCCACTCTTTCAATAATGAATACTTGAGATAATTGAGCATACAACAATTATCAGTCAACTTGAGTTGAGCAAGCTCTACTTTCACAAAGATCCATTTCAAGATCTCTTCAATCCCATAAAGGCATGTTCCGTACGCAGTGAACAACAATAAAATGAACAACATTTTCGACTTTTATTATTCTTAACACCGTCCATTCCAAGATCACTCCAATCCCACAACTAAATGTGAATAAATTCATTAACATCGACATCAAGAATTTAAATCGGGAATAGAATTATACATAAAACCCATAAATCATTATGCAAAAAAAGATTTGAAAATGTATAAAGGCTACCTTTTGGCACGTTTAGGATCAAGATTCCATAACTCAGCAAGCTTATCAGGAGCCATTGCTTTCTTAGCTTCAATACTGCTCTCACCAGAAAGAAGACTTGAATCCATCGAATTACTATGCCTGTGCCTATGCCTAGCTATACCACCATTTCCACTAATCTTCTCCCCATCACCGCCGCCTTTCGTCGCCATCCCACCACCAGAACCACCAGCATTTTCGAAAACATTGTCTCCCATTCCAGATCCGCCACCAGCACTTAGTTTCTCAATATCCATGTAGGTAGAAAACAAATCGTCCTCCGATCCCATTTCCTCAAAGCTTCCAGCAGGCGGGTCGAACGTGTCCGACCCTAGATCCATGTCCTCCGGAAGCCGGAAGTTCATCTCTGAATGTGCCCTCCGGTGGTGGGCTGGCCTCATTGGCCCTGAAAAATGCTTGGAATTTGGATCTTGCATTTTGTTCCCAAAAAACACTGCACTAATCCGTATATAACAGAACACTCGAACTGTTTTCGTTACAGACTTACAGTAGTTATATTTTTGTGCGAAGTAAGAAGAGTGAAGATCAATAGGAGTAAACTTTCACTTGTTCTTGTGTTCTTGGAACGGGTTGACGAGAAAAGTGCGTGTTTTTACTGGTTGAGATGAGATTGGTTTGAAAGTGTTGTTCCGGTGGACTTTTGAGCAAGTCCATAAGCGTCTAATCATTTCACAGTGTGGGCTGCGTATAGGATCAGGACCATGATAAGGACAAATCAAAAGAAGTCTGAAAACAAATTCATTTTACTCTCTTCCACGTGGATAGCTGTATCTATGTTATTGATTTTGACTATAATCATCCCATTATTGTCCAAATTTCTTCCAAGTAGTGAAGAATGTCGAGAAAAATGTACCTCTACCATTATTCTTCATTTTATGTGACAAATAGGTGGTGACTTGTGAGATTCTCTTTAAAAAAAATTATCAAAGTTCTAGAAAATGGAAAGTATTTTCTAAAATGTTTTAGGGATAACTTGAAATTATGATCTTTTGTCCGCGTCACTATAGTAGATGATTGTCAGTATCATCTAAAGGCAATAGCTACTAGATGACTTTATGTCATCATTATATGCTTTTAAATTATTACTAAAAATTTGTTTATAGTTTTAACGTTGCTATTCAATTCCAGATTTTCTCTCCTTTATTGACGCTTTAAAATGTTGTTTTTATGTAGTTCTTCATGAATGCGTTTAAAAAGATGGATAATCGTGATTTGTAGTCAAATTTGGTGATAAACTTGAAATGTGGCCAATTTTGGAGGACTTATATGCCTAAGATTTTCTAGTAAACAATCCCGTTTGAGCTCCATTCTTTTGTTTTGTAATGGTATTTCTTTAAAAAAAAATTATGATTAAAAAGTAAGAAAACTTTGAATTTATACGTAAAATTATTTTATTGAAAAAATATGTAGTTGAAAATGAGTGTGAAAAAATGAATTTTTAAATAATGAGACTCAAACAGTAGATGAATACTTTTCACTTGTAATTTGACATTTGTTATAAATTCAATTAAAATTCAAGAATTCCATTTATATCAACTACATAGTTAACGTTAACTTACGGATTTTACAAAATATAAAAAACTTTGAAATTCTGAAGTTAGGTGATAAGTGTGTTTTACACATTTATCTAGAATCTTAAACATGCTTAATATTGAAGAATTGAGTGGGTTTATAAAGAGATTTTATAGGTTATGTGACTCAAATTCGGTCCAAATTGGGTGTAGGACTTCGCGTTTTGAAGTATTGGGCTTGAAGATGTCAAAATATGGTTCAAGAACGAAAAAGCAGATTTGACGACGCTGAACGGATGCCCACCTCTCGCTTGAGCGAGATGAGCAAAATTGGAACAGGTAGTTCATCGTCCAACTGTCGCCTACTTATCGCTCCAGCGACAGGCCATAGATTTCTTTCCTTATTTTTCAATTTTACGTTATTTTTTAACTAGATTCCATATTTTAGGTTTATTTTAGGGTTTGGATGTGTCTCCTATAAATAGTAGACTTTTCATTCAGTTTAAACAGTTCATAATAATAGAAAATTGCAGAAGTATTTTCTCTCCATTGGTTATTTTTAATAAAATAATTTGTTCATCTGCCAATTTCTTCTTCTTGTTTGTTTTTCTTTTAAATCTTGTATTTATTTATTTGTTTGTATGATCTATACTTCATATTGCATTATATCATCTCCTCTAATTCCTAACAAGTGTATCAGAGCCAAGGTTCAGTTGTTCCACATAGCAAGGACTTGATTAGTTTGAGGTTTTTTTGTTATCGATGGCTACCATGAAGAATGATATTCCATTGTTGAATCGTAGTACAAAAATTTCGTGCTACCAAGTGAAGATGAGAGTTGTATTGGTGTAGATGGATTTGGATGATGCTTTGTTGAGATTTGATATGATGCCTACAACTTAGACAACAGAGGAGAAGTAACGGAAGGATCGCAAGGCACTTTCACGGATTCATCTTCTTCTATCTAACAACATTCTTTAGGATGCCTTAAAGGAGAAGACAACGACTACATTATGGTTGAAACTGGAGTAATTGTGCATGACCAAAAGTTTGACTAGCAAATTGCATCTGAAGTAGAGGATTTATTTTCATCTCATGGCAGAAGGTCGATCACTGGAAGATCATCTGGTCGTGTGATCATTTTTGGCTCCAATATTATAGTTCGATTCTTGTAGATACACTTCATAATCACTGGGAATTGTTGATTTTCTAACTCTAGTAGATCTCCTTAATGTTGCGTTATCATCTTCTTGAGGAACTTGTTATTCAATCGGTTGTTCAACAATTTCTTGTAGTTTCTTATTTACAACTTGATCTACTGGATTGATATCAGCAGCTTGTGGAACTTCAACAGTTGATGGTCTAACACATGTTTGATCTTGAGGGGTGTAAATACCAATAAGTCTATCACTTGAACCAGTTAGTTGAGCTTCATGATAATCCTTTTCAGAAACTATATCCTGAAACTAACCACTCCCACTGATTAAGTCATTCTCAAGAAATTTTGCATTTCTTGATTCCACAATCCTAGTACTGTGAGATGGACAATAGATCTATACACTTAGGACCTTTCAGCATATCCAATGAAATACCCAATGATGGTCTTCGGGTCTAACTTATTCTCCTGCGGGTTGTAAATTCTCACTTCAGATGGGCATCCCCAAACTACGTATATGCCTCAAACTCGGTTTCCAACCTTTGAATAACTCAAAAGGTGTCCTTGGGACAGTCTTGGTTGGAACTCGGTTTAATATATACGTAGCCATCTTTAGAGTTTCAGTCTACTAGGATTCAGAGAGTTTCTAGTTACTCCGCATACTTCTTACCATGTCTATTAAAGTTTGGTTTCTTCTTTCCACCACGCCATTCTAATATGGAGAACTAGGCGATTGTTCATTTTCTGTGTATCTACCATAGTAGTCTCCACCTCTATCTGATCTCACGATCTTAATTTTCTTTCCACATTGATTCTCCACTCCAGCCTTAAAAACTTTAAAGGTATCCAAAGCTTTGTCCTTGGAATATATCGTGAATAATAGTCTGTATGAACGAGATAAAGTACTTATCACGGTATGCATCCATATCTGGACTAAAAATATCTGTATGAATGATTTCCAACAGTTCAGAACTCTTCTTGGCACCCTTCTTTGACTTGTTAGTCAGCTTGCCCTTAATGTAGCTTACACAAGTCTCAAAATCGGCAAAATCTAGTGTACTAAGTACCCCATCATTCACCAACCTTTTAATTCTATCAATCGAGATATGTCCCAATCTCCGATGCCACAACATAGAGGATTCCTCATTCACAACACATCGTTTAATACCAACATTTCCATGAACGTGCATAGTAGCATAGTTGTTATCATTTTGTAAATTAAGATGAAAAATATTATCAGACAAAGTACCATAACCAACAATTTCAGATTTATTAGATAAACTAAAACCATAATCTGAAAAATTAAATGAATATACAATTGATACAAGTCTAGAAACTGAAATCAAATTTCAAGAAAGACCAAGGACATACAAAGTTCTTTCTAGAGACAAAATGAAACCACTACTTAAAACTAGTTTGCACGTTTCACCAGCCTCCACATGTGAGGGAATCTTATTTCCAGAATAGATGCTTTGCTCACTTCCCACTGGCTTCCTCAGGTTGTGCAGTCCCTGCAAGGAATTGGTCACATGCATTGAAGAATCAGATTCAATCTACCAAATGTTATGATTAGCATCTATCATATTGGATTCATAACAAACAAGTGAAAGTTGAGTACTTTTCTTGTCAAGCTAATTCTTGAACTTAGAGCAATTTTTCTTTATGTGCCCCTTCTTCTTGCAAAAGAAGCACTTTAACTCTTTCTTGATGTCCGTCTGGGGAGGAGTCTTACCCTTTTCCTTTTGTTTGGCTTGATCATTTTTCTTTATTGGGATTGTCAAATTCAGCTTCTCACCCTCTTCTGTTGCCAGCCTTCTCTCATTTTGAACGCACATGGTCAACAACTCATCAATTGACCATTTGCCTTATGTGTGTTATAAGAGGTCTTAAAGGGACCATAATGTTGGGGTAGAGTGCATAGAATGTAGTGAACCAGGAAAGTTTCTAACATCTCAACTTCCAACACTTTCAGTTGAGCCGCTATATCCCTCATGCGCATGATATGATCACACACGCCTCTAATCCCAGTGAGCTTCATGGATGAGAAATGCATAATTAGGATGCTTGCTAATGTCTTATCTAAAGTCACAAATTGATCATCAATTGCCTTCAGCAATTCTCGGACATTATCGTATTGCTCGATAGAAACCCTGATCTCAGCAAATATTTTGGTCTTTATGAACATGACTGAAAGACAATTAGACCGCTCCCATTTTTCATAAAGATCAACTTGGTCTGGAGTGTTGGTTTCAGTAATCTTAATTGGTTCGTCTTTCCTAATGGCATAATCGATGTCCATCCACCCTAAGTGAAGGAGAATCCTCTCCTTCCAAACGTTATAGTTGCTACTCTTAAGTTCAGGAACATCGCATTTCATATCAGAGAAATTAACAAATTGATTAACTTCAACATTTCAAACATACATGTTCATTACTCATAATTTTGAGACTACAAACAAAAATCTCATGTGTTTACCAATGTAAATCATGCTTTAAATTAATGAACCTAGTGACATAAAACTAGCCTATGGGCTAAAGTCCTCCTCAATTAGATTCATTTTATTGCCTTATGATAAAACTTATCAAATTATGTTCATTTTTTTAATTCCTTAGATTAAGAAATATAATTTGACATTTTATCGTAAATTAATCATACAAATATAACCAAATTCATGTGGGTAAATTTTATTATATCACGTATGATTAACTACAACTAATGTTTTAATGTAATCCTAGAACTTAATATACAATCTTAATTAATTAAAGATGCTGTGGCTAATCTCTAATTAATTAAAATCATATGAATCACCTAACATTAACCAACTCACAATAAAGAGCTAAATATTTGCATAAAAACATAAGTAATGCAAATAAATTCAATATATATGCATAAAATAATTAGATCATATAAGCTCTTTAATCAACAATTTTAATGTGTATAAATTATCCAACTTAATGTTGTATGCATATAGAATACCAAATTATGCACATACAATAAACAAAATAAATAAATAATTTAAACACATTAATATTCATAAAACAATCATCTAAATAATTTATTGAAACTGAAATAAAATTTCTTCAATATTATACCCATCTATTTGGACATGCCTTACAAATCCACAAATTATCAAATGGATTGGGCCGCCTCAAATTTTAGTTGGAGAAAAGTTGGCCCGCTCAAATAAACATTCATTTGTTGGAATATAGGTCAAGGATGACGGTTTATGTCTCTGCAATGTTATTTTTTTTTTTTAATAATATGATCATCTTCAACCTCAGGCGAGTCATTTCGACCCGGTTGAGACCCGAATATAAACCCGATGATTTCTCATGATTCCAACATCTAAAATTTGCATATTTTATATCAAAATTCTCATAATTTAATTTCCTAATGATTTATGATGTTATTTTTCAATAAAAACATCTAAAACAAAGATTTGAATTCTCCAAAAAACCAAACTTAATTACGGTAATATTCGGAACAAAACGCGGAGTGCAAAATGAACAAGGTAGAGGTAAACTATAAGCTCTGATACCAACTACAAGGAAAATTTGTAACGATCTAATCATATTTAACAATCCTATATAGCAATGAGATCAACGCGAAATTAAAAGAATTGGACCGAAAACCTACCTCCTGCTATTGTCATTGTCTCGTACACACTTGAGGGTATTGTAAATGATTTATTGAGGGTCTTCTAAGCCTTATCTCTTTCAAAACCGATGCTGTGTTTTCTGAATAGAGCAAGTAGGCCTAGGGCTGCCCATCACGGAGCTGCTCCAACGTGTGAAGTTAGTGGGCGAAAAATTCTGAATAGTTTTGAACATTATGGAATGGCAAAAAAAATGCTCATAAGTGATGGAATGAATGTGGACCATTTTCTGGGTTTGTTCAAAGCGGTTACCTTTTAGGGAGAAAAACCAACAATAAAATAAGGTGTGATTCAAAATTAAGGACTCAAAAAATTATGTGCATTAGAAGATGGGAAGCCAAGCAAACTTAAGATTTTATCTGCTAACTTGTTAGTGTATGCGAAACCAATATCTGCCTAGTGAAAATTCATCATTTTTCACAACAGATATTATTATTATTATTATTATTAGAGTGGGTGGGGTTAAGATGTAAATTGGGTTCAATCAACTGCAAAAATTGGTACTGTAATAAGATAATTATATTAATGTCACACTGTTTGTTAACTACACCATATATTAATGACAATGAGCATTGCCAACCTTCGCTCATTTTGCATTTATGTTCCAACTTTTTTATTATCAGTTTTTATTAATTTACACATCTTGTCTTTAGTGGTAGTGTAAAATTAAATCTTGTATGCTTTAAAATAAGTAAATAATACAAGAATTTTAAAAAATATTTGCCTCTCATGTCAATTTACATTAGCATAATATTTAGTCGAAAGTCGTAATCAGAGAGAAAATGTGCTTGTTTTATTGAAGTTTAATTGTAAAAATGCATAAAAGACGTTAGGACCATAAGTGTCGGATGAGTAAAAATTATGAAATTCATACAATTAAAACGTGGTGTAGATAATAAAAAGTGTTGTAATATCAGTACACTTTAGGGTGTCCATTTTTCTCTCAAATATCGGCCATGATTGCAAATCTTTCAATTATTATTTCTATTTTTTTGCCATTTTCCAAAATGGAATGTCAAAATTGGACGTTGTTTCCAATTTCCTCTAAAAAGAATTACGAATACTTTTATGATTATTGGCTTAATGGTAGAAGAGATCTGCATTCGCGTATATGTCAACATTCATAATTTAACTTTTAAAACAGGTGATGATATTGGCTAATTTGAAAATCTGTTTTTAAGCACAACCCCAAATAATGTTTTTATAAACAATTTGAAAATGGATTGATTTTAGAGTAAATTTAATACTCTCTCTTTAATACTCTCTCTTTAATACTCTCTCTCTCTCTCTCTCTCTCTCTCTCTCTCTCTCTCTAAAAGACATTATGTGTTTATGTAATTTTTCATGTTCACATTTAAAAATAATCACGAACGGTTGTATTATTGGAAGAGAGATGCATTCGCCCAAAAAAAAAAGAAAGTTAATAGTCGTAATTTATGACGTCAATGTTGTGCCATTGAGGTTTTAAAATAGGCTATGACATTGATTAATTTGATTTTAGTTTATATTCAGTGTCGTTATTTTAGGTAGAATTAGATAGTTTCCAAGGATTGAATTAGATCTAGAATTAATCTATATATACATAACATTCTACCAAATCGCCTCCTCCAATAGGGGGCCGCCATTTGACCATTATATAAAGGATTTGATAAAATATTATATTATTCTAGTATGGTCCTTAGATCTACGATCTTTACTCTTAAGGATTGACGGTGTTCATGAATCCTTTAAATTTTGTTTGCAAATGTTGAAATGGACAGTGTATAATTCTTGATTATTTGAAGCTGCATATCCAATCTCGTCATTGTCCGAGATGTTAGGTCGAGCTAAATTCAAAATATCATCTTGATTATTCAGGTCAAAATGTTATTGTGATCACGTCAACGACAATGTAAACATATTTTGTTCTTGATAGATTATTAATCAATTAAACATAAATTAGGGGCAACTTCATAACATTTAAATAGACCAATATGCAGATATAGTACGGTATTCACGCTACAATTTTTATTTTTTGCACCACATTTTAATTGTACTTAAGATTTTTAATTTTTGCTCATTATATGACTTATGTTCCTAACGATTCTTCATATCATTATCAAAATTTCAATTAATTAACACATATTATATTTGATAACAATTTTATATTCAAAATTTCGTTGAAATGATGTAAAACAGCTTATTTTTCTTATTACATTGTTTAATAAATAAATAAATAAATAAAAAGTGCATAAAATTATATATCCCTCATTTCAAAATATGAAAACAAAATATTTTGACATAAATTAATGGAATGGAAGGTTAAAAATAAGAACTCGAATGAGAAAAGTTTAAAAAAATAATAATTAGTACAATGAACAAAGATTGAAGATGTTAATTGCAATTAAAATATTGCACCTTAAGGTGGTCCCTAAACAAAATCCTTCATTTTACTTGGAATTTGAAAACCTAAACACCAAACCATAAACAAAACAAATGACATCGAACGTGGGAACTTTTGCATGTGACCAAATTATTCTCAAAGATTCATTAGACAAATGCTTCTCTCCGCGCCCCCATCTACAAATTTAAATCCAAAACCTACCACCAACATTTTCCCTCCCTTAACTTCTGCATCCCATATCAAGAGAGATGAATTGGTAGTCTTTTATGCGTACACATATAATCCACCAAAGCAACATTCTTAATTTTTTTTGTATTTCAACGACTCACATTTTGTTTTTGAATCGTTTCTTGACCAGGGAATTAAAGAGTCCATTTTGAATTTGGATTTTGAGGGTTTTGTTTAAAGGTACAGGCTGAGAATCTTGAAATTTGAATTCACAGTTTTTTTTTCTCAATTTTCTTGAGCACGAATGTGGGTCAAAGAATCAACCTTTGGTGATGTCTAGATCTGAATCAAAAGTAAGGGTTTAAGAAATAATGTTTAGTTTTTTTATTTGTTTATTTTGTTTGGAGTTCTTTTCCTTTTTTGTTTAAATTCATGATGTTCTTGGATTTGATATTTAGGCAATGGTGGGGCAGAAAAGAGGTATCGTTGAAGATGAAGAAATGACTGCAATTTCTTACAGAAGAGTTAAAATGCGTGATCTTGAATCCTTTCTTCCTTCTGAAAGTATGTCTTTTTTCTCTTAAGGTAAAATTATGTGAAGTTTCAAATTTTATTTGGTTAATTGTAATTTATATAATTGGGAGAAGTCATGATACAAATTTGAATTTGTTGTTTAGATAAGAAACTTCCCCTGGGCTTAATCTGTACCATTTCAGTCTGATATGTAGCTTATGAGTTTTGGGTTTTCAATTAAAACTATTCAAATGTTTTGATAAATTTTTTTGGTGAAATATTTATTGTACTTTTGGTGGGGAGGATTGTGTTGAAGAGAGGTGGGGGTGGGGGGGAAGGCTAAAGAGATACTTTTTCCTTAAAATAAACTGAAAAAGGAAGTTTTTATGTAGCACGAGGAAGATGGGGAAGTGATGCAGCACATCCTGCGGTCCACTTTGCTCCACATGCACTTGATCTCAATACTAATGTTGGTGATCCTCAAGGATGTATAGAGGAAAGTAAAAAACAGCCCACATCCGGGAATGAACAAATGGAATTTAATAATGATTTTTCGAAGTCAAAAGGGTTTCAGTTAGATCTAAATGCTGAAAACATTTCCAGTTCAATCAACAACCCTTTCTATCCGTACAAAACCTACGAGAATTCAAAATCAAGGGACAATTCTGAGTGTGGGAGTTCTATAGGTCCATTAGAGGGAAAAGATCCAATGGGAGTTTGGAATAAGATGAAACAAAACGGTTATCTATCCACTTCCTATGGAGCACCAGCACCAGCACCAGCGCTGCTAAAGCCACGTGTGAGGAAGAGTAAAAATGACATGATGAAGAAAAAGATAGAGCTTGCCAAGAAAGAGCAGGTAGATAGGTTTGCAAAGGTTGCCGCTCCAAGTGGATTGCTTAATGGGCTAAATCCTGGAATCATAAACCATGTGAGAAACAGTAGACAGGTTCACTCTATTATAGAAGCCCTGGTGAGGTCTGAAAGATCTGAAAATCGACATTCTGAAAGCAAGCTAGATAAGCTAACTAAGTGTAGCACGAAAGAATTTAGTGACGAAGAGGACCTGGAAAAAACAAACTGTTTGGGAGTTAACAGTGAAGATATTTTGTCAAGAAGCAGCCAGATGAGCTGGCATCCATCAAAGAGTAAATCAACTTCTCTGAATTCTGAACTTACTGGAGAAAATAATTATTCATACAAGGGAGAGACAAAGATTTTTGAAAGTAAGCCTCCATACAGCCACATTGAAAATGAGGATGATGGACTCACACTAAAGTTGTCATCATGTGTAACTGTTGCATCAGAGGATATTAGCTCTTTGTCAAATCAGGAGTCAGCAAATCTCTCCAGTATGGTTACTTCACTTACAGTCAAAGGTTGGTTAATTGTACTCTTATTGCTTGCAGTATTTTGTAAAGAGCTCAAGGCTTACAGCTTGAAGCACGCCTCACTTAAGGCATCCTTTCTTACATTTTGAGTGCCATTTGTCAAGCTTTATTATTTGTGATGGAGATCAGGATAAGAATAAATATAGAGGTATATTTTAATTAGGATTTTATAATAAGAGTTTGATTTTAAGTATATTTCAATTAGATTTGAAAAGATTAGTTTTGATAATTTGATACAATTATAGTTTATTCGGAGTTTGTTTCCTTTTTAACTTCTTAGTTTATTTGCTATAAATAGAGGGGCTTATTCATTGTAAATCACAACCAGATTATATGAATAAAGATTGATTTTCCTCTTGCCATCAATTCTTCTCTTCTTTGCTCCCCTTTCTTTTCTTGTTCCTAATTGTTTGTTAACAAAACGCATCCAGTGTCAATTTGACTTACTCAGTCACGTGCTTAGAGGATCTGGGGGTGGCTGAGGTGTGCACTCATTGATCTTGTACTTTTCAGGCTTCTTATTACTGGCCTTGGCCTTCTGAGCTAGTTTAGGTGATTTGGGCTATTTGGATAACAATTTTTTGGGACTTATCGTAAGGATTTGTCGAAAGATGATCTATAGCTAATGACTATGACTGACATTTCAACATTATCGACATATGCTTCTGAAATATTTCTTTTCCACTTTGATATCTTGTCGATAACTCGAGTACATTAAATCAAAGGAACTTTGGTTTGATAACTCCGGTAGTGAGCTAATATGAGTTTGATTTTCAGCTGCTACTGTAGCTTCCCAATGGCTGGAACTTCTTAATCAAGATATCAAAGGACGTTTAGAAGGTAAACTGCTACATCAAAATTGAAATTCCATTACCGTTTAAGGTGGCAATAGATTCCTAATGCAGTATGTTTTCTAATTGCAGCGTTGCGGCGTAGTCAGAAGAGAGTTCGGGCTGTAATTAATACAGAATTACCTTGCCTAATGTCAAGAGAATTCCCGTCTAACCAAGAGAATGATCTGTATACACTAGGTTCTAACTTTTTCCGTCCTGACAAAGCGACGGCCAATGCTCACTTTGTCAGATGGAGAACAATGTTTTGGCATATGGATAAAGCACTATCTGAAGAAGAAAGTCAACTGGTGAGTTTCTAGCACTGTGAAGGACTACAAGTGCAACTTTGGTAGCGCAGACTGGATAACCCTAAATAGTATTAAAGAAGAAAAGGCTGGTCTTTTTCATTATGATGTCCAGTCATGTATACCGAACATGATACGCTAATAACCATACTCTAGGATATGAATTTATGCTAAGTATATTCTGTTTTTTATGTAATCAGGAAAGTTGGCTGCACCAAGTAAAGGAAATGCAGTTGTGGAGTGAACCCACTCTTTGCAAACATAGTGGTCATCATGGTTTGCAACAAACAAGTACAAACAAATGCAGGTAAACATAATAAATTTTTTAAAACAACTACATCATCAAACTTGTATTGAATTTAGCAAATAATACGTATTGTGTATGGGGCATATATTTTTTTGATGTTTTTATCAGTTGTGCGACAGAAGTGATTTTAAGTTGTAATTTCTTAGAAAACTCTCAAAATCCAGACATCTTTGAGAAACATACAAGATTAAGCTTAGTTGCATTTGCATGTTATCTTCTTTTAGTCAGTAGATGCTGTCAACAAGCAATCTTTTTATGCCAAATCTAAAAAATCTTCACCTGGTTTTCCATCCTTTATGCAAAATTCAATTCCAACTTTTAAATTCAAAAAAGTGTTCAGCAGTCAAAACTTTGATCATGCTGGTTTAATAAAATTTTGTACTTCATCTGTGAAACTAAGCCTTGTTTCCATAAATTTTGAGTGGTCTGATTCCTTATTTCCATAAATTTCGAGTTGGCTATGTGAACCATTTTTTCTCTACTCTTTCAATTTTATTTGTGTAATAAGCTATGTTGGTTTAATATTTTCTGCAAAACCAGAAATAATTTGTACTACATCTGTTTCATTTTTGTATATTCGAGGTCAGGTTTTACATCCAATTCCAGAGTTTGTTGTTCTTTCGTGTTTCCTTATTTCTTTAACTGAAAGAGATTCACGCCAAATTTCCCACGTTTTGTTAGTTCTAAAACAAAAATTGTACTAATTCGAAAATATTTGTTATGCAGATTCAGACAAGCCAACGACTCAGAAAGGGATTTAGCTGTTATGGCTGCTGCTGCTTCCATGTATTCAACTTGCAACTTCTTGTTATCGATGGAAAACAGCTAATCATTTATCAGCAAGCCGTCATTGTATTCTATACTTACATATGAAATCATTGTTGAGTGCTCGTATTATAAGCTCTATACTAATTAGGTGTACTAATCAGGGCTTTTTACATTAGATGTTGAAGTTCATTGTGATTGATTTTTTTCGTTTCAGCCATTGGGGCCGAGAAGAACGTTGCTCAAAAATCTAATGAGAATAAAAATTTGATTTGACTTCTAGAAATACTTGTATTTTATTTTTGTCACCGAATATGGATGTTTCCTTGAACTTGGTTGCAAATAATATAGAAAAAAAGAATTTTGGGAATTGCACGAATCAAACATATTTCTTGCTTAGAAGATTGTGAACGGTTCAAGTGTGTATATCTCCAACTCAAGAACTTAGCTAACGCAAAGTTATATGAAATGCTTACTTAGAGCCCGTCCCCGGCCCCTCCTCGCTCTGTTTAATTTTTTTTTTTTTCAATTAATTCAATACTTTAAATGAGAAATTTCACGAAATTTCATTAGTTCTAATAGAAAATGATAACTAAAATTATCTAAAAAAATGACAAATAATAAAAGCATTTGTTTATCAAATATATTTGAATAATTTAACTTTTAAAAATAAGTAAAGAATAAAAAATATATTATCATCTTAGTCTAATAAATAGGGGCAATAAAATGAATTATCAAAAACTTAAAATTAAATAAAATAAATGGGATAGAAAACGGGGCAATGGCGTCACCCCGCCCTCCTTAAACGGGTAATGGGGCGAGGAATTACCTGGCGGGGCAACCTCCCACACCACTCCCCGTTGCCATCCCTATGAATAGTTGCTAACATTAGAGATTTCACTGTTTGATTATTTTATATGAGATCTTCGTCTTCCTCAGTTCATCCGTTAAATTTGTTCTCTCTTTAAACCTTAGCCCCCCTCCATTTCCATCCAAATTATTAGCCTACAAAAACATTTTTTTATGTTTGATTGAATATTAGTAGTTATAATGAGCTTCCCACATGGCTTTATTTTCATAGACAAATTCATCCAAAACAGTAGTGTTCAACTTCACAAACTCAAAATTCAATAGAATATGAATCAATGGATTTCAACGTTGGTGGTTTTTTTCTTGATTTGCCTTGTCCCATGTCACTCCAATACATCTTTTCTTGAATTGTTTAGAAAATTATCATAGGTTAATCACAATTCACAGTCAAATGGTGTTAATTAGGATCGGGGTATGCACAGATATGTTTATTTCTTGTTTTTGTTTATGTGCCTTGATTTCTCTAAGACAAGATTTAAATGACTATGCTAGCTCTCTCTAATGGCTTAAGCTTTTAGATGAGATGATTAACATATACTATCAATGCTTGTCGAGAGGGCGCTCTTAATGAAAATGTTTAAAGTGTATTTGTCCTTTTGATTCAACATTTCAACATGGTCTCATCTTCTAACTCACAATGGAAAGTGAAGAATGTTTATATTGTGTATATAGATGCCTCCATCTCCAAGTCCAGTTCCAATGGCAAATTCGTATTCTAGGGATGCTCAAATTCCAGTGAATCAGCCAAAGGCAGAGGCATGCGACATGGAGTCGAATGAGTGCCACATTTCAGGATATAAAATCGCTGCATGTGTTCCTTCTGGTATATTTTACATCTTCTATTTCTTTACTTTTACTTTTAATTTTTATAAATCTGTTGTCAGCACGTGTTAAATGAAAGTTATCTGTCTATTGTACATTATGTAATGACTAATGAACTATCATTCGGTTCTACGTCGTAATGTAGTTTTGATTTATCCAATGTACGAGTTATCATTTGCAGTGTATTGTTGGAGATGCTTTTAAACTGGTATTCGGTTGATGGTGGTGATTGTGGTTTAACTAGATATCTGAATCTGATATTTGATTTTCCTCTATATTTTTAATGGGCGGTAGCTGAACCTTAATGTTTAGTAAGCCTACCACGAGAGATGACCAATGCCTTTGTCAATTGTTCATTAAGGAGGCAAAACAGTTCAAAAATATCTATTCCATAACAGGGTCTGGAGGATCGTACATTCTTGTTCTGAATGATTTTGAGGGTTCTCTTAAGTTAAATATTGCTGTTCGTCCCATGAATGAAATCCTGGAATGTAGAGTAATTGGCCAACACCAAGTCAAGAAGGTAATGATTTTTTTCATAGTTTGTTTTCATATTTATCCACGAAATATCTCCATTAAAGTACTACGTTATTGATTAAAAGAAATTATGAAGACATAATCTCTCTTTTTCTCTCCAGCCAAAATCGAACTTATGTATATCCCATCTCAGTTTCAATTGTGACAAACCTCAAGTTTTAACCGAATATGAAAATAAGTGTTCATGTTGCATACTTCGAGAATTTGTATTTGGCCTCTAATTTAGGCCCAGTAATCCAGTTCAGGATTGTGCTTCTTATCGCGTTTTGCAGCCTTCTGATGTCTCGGGGTAAATTTACCACCAAATGTAGAAGGAATCTCTTCCATTTTGCTAAGTAATGGGAAGGGGAATTGTGTGATTCACGTAGGCGCTGCAGGGTTACGAGGTTTTTATACCACATATTTTACGCCAATCACTTGAACATACCTATTGTTTGCAACATGTTTGCTTATAGCAGGGATATGGGCATGCTTCAAGTTGGGGATAAGGGGACAACACTTTGATGGAGTCCTTGTTAGAACTATTATTAGTTGCAATAGAATAAAGTGCAAAAATAAAGTTTATCGATGGATCGAATCTCGTGACAGCACGATATCTTAAAAAGAAATATAACTGCTGTGACCTATGTGAACAATCAACTCCAGGATACAACGATAAAAAAATCAATTGTGCAACAATCACAATGATTTTCAGAACTCTCAAGTGTACTCCAGAAAATATGTAAAATTGAATATAATGTTTTACTGAAATAGGAAGATACAAATTCGTTTTTGTTGTGTATTTTCTAATGCCCAAATGTGTGTTTATATAGGTAAAAGTTGATGCAACTGCCTCTACCATGATCCAATCTTATATACAATTTTTATGGCTAGTGCTAATGGGTTGTTGATTCTGGACAGTTAAAAAGTGTCATATTTTACTGGTTAGTTGACCCATTAAATAATTTTAAAAAAATTATTAGAATCAATAAAGCTCAAGACCCAATCAAAGACCTTTTAATATAATGCGTGAGGTGTAGATCGAACCCCTGCCCTCCCACACAAATTTCACACTTTTTACCAATTGTGCACTTTATGTGAATTAATTATTTCTTCCATATATTATATTTATTGTATAAATATCTAACAGTCCTATATCAGGAACTTGAAATGGGGCAGCGTGACTCCAATTCTTCCTTGAGAGTCAAAACAACTGAGCATTGCGATCAAAATTGAGACGAAGAGAAGGCAACGAAATAACCACGGGGAAGTTGTGTTGGAAAAAGATTGTGGAATGGTCTCTCTTTGAGGTACATTGATTCCGAGTACTGGGAAATGATTGAGATGATTAGTTAAGAAACATAAACATCCTCCATCATCCTCTTGAGGATGGGTAGAAATATACTAGCACGTTCTGTATAGGGGATTGGATAGTAATAGGTTGCACTAAGAAAAGAAGCTGAAATTTTTTCCGTTATACTGCAAAATGTTATCCAATACCAAGTATGAAATGTGCTCTAGATAGATAACTAAAACAGATATAGAACATTAGGATTCGGGCAGAATTGAACCTTTTACTCAAGATTACGCTATATGTAACATGGAAACTTTTCCAGAGTCTTTATATACAGATCATGTTTTTCTCTTTACTACTAAAATTCTCTTTGTTTCAGAAGGTGAAGCGTGTAAAAGTGTAGGAATCTTACTACTGTGTATTTTATGAATGCATTGTTTTCTTATCAACTTTTTTTTTTTATGTTTTGGCCTTTGCAATGCCAATATGTTCATTGTTTTCCACGAAAGATAATTAAGATCATGTTGTTTCCTAGAAATTGTGAAGCGCTTGTTTGACAAAGACTTTTTAAGTGATTATTTGAAAAAAAAAATAAAAAAAAATCCTTCCTATAGAATGTGTGAATGAAATTGAGTGTGGGAGACAAGTTATTCTCGAGTTAAATGTTTCACTAGTCAATGAATTTATACTTCTTGTCGGAAATTCGACTAACGCAATCAAAAGAACAAATAAAACGAACATAAAATAAAAGCAGAAGATGAAGTAAGGTATGCCAAAACAAATCTCCTTAAAACAGATTTCGCCCCCCAACAACGTGCAAATAAGATTATGGACGTTTATCTCTCAAGATACAACGCTTCTTCTAAAAGTCGATACTGCACAATTCCAACCTTATCGGTCGAACCAAGAAATGATTGTACT
>CAIGRL010059508.1:0-12865 GCA_903798325.1 Fraxinus xanthoxyloides | reverse complement strand
AAGATATTGATTGATGTTAAAAATCTAATACCAACTACTCATCCCAATAAAAGGGAAAAGCTCACATGTTTACATGAGTAAAAGCTACACTCCAAAAGATCCCAATGAATAAATATCTCAAAAAAAAAGGAACACACCATTGAAATAGATAAAAGAATGTGCATGAAAGAATAGATGCACTACAAGCCTGACTACATTGTACAATAAATTTCGAAATCTATATAACCAGTAGGTTTGACTTGCTTAATGAAAACGTAAAGGTTGGGAAACTTAAAATTATGGAAAGTCTCTTTCTCTACTTAGTAATTTTTATTGTTTTGATATAATCAAAATTGAGTAGGAAAGTAATGAGTAAGTTGATATCAATCTTTAGAGATAACACCTTTGGAGAGAAAATAAACTTCAAATTTGAGAATGTGTGCATCTCAAGAGAGTTAAAGAAAAATACATTTTACCATTGAGGGTTGGATTGAATTAATTTCAAATTTTGTTCTTTTTGCAAACTTGACTGGTCCTAGGTGATAATTTAGTTTGGATATTCACACAAATTGGTTGAGCATCGGATAAGTTAAAAATAATTATATTTTAGTGGTGATGTTTTGAAGCCTGTTATAAAATGACCATACAATTTTAAAAATGTAACAAATACAACAAATTATCTAATCGAGTAGATCTTTATTTTTGTTATGCTTGTGTAATAGAGCATCTACAAGAGACTCTTTGAATAAAAAAACACTCTTTACTTTATAGAGTTAAGGCTAAAAAATGAGTTTCAAGAGACTATCTAATTTAAACTTTTAAAATAAAGAGTGGATTTGACTGTCCAAATTTAGAGAACCAAACACATTCTCTAATCTTAATATACAATTATTACATTTAATAAATCACATATTACAATACTCTACTTCTTAAACTATTCAAACCACATTTAAATTGATTGGTCATTAACGTATAAAAAATTGTTTAAAATAATATTTTTTGGAGAACGTGTGGCGTGCAAATCAACATGTAAAAAGAAGTTTCGAAAAAGTGTGAGACGAATGGTACTCATATAAATAATCGTAAGTAAAAATGTCCACGTGGTAGGAGGATAGGCCGACACCTCACGAGCTAATATGGGCTACCCTGTTGTGTACATTGGGACGAACCCTCTCCTAGGGAACAAAGCAAACAGATCTCATTTGCAACAGATGCCCGCACGACCCTGATCTTATCGAGGCAAACCGCACGACCCTGATCCTTTCGAATGGCTCGAACCCCAACAGCATCTTGCGGTGAAGTACTTGACATGACAACACACTACCAATACCGCCTTTGCACACCTACACTGTCAAATCTCAGGGGTAGGGTTAAAAAGATAAGGAGATCCTAGCATCTAAAGCTATTGACTAACTAACTGATGTTAATAAGGGCCAATGGATTCGGCAGGACCACGTGCCCCATTATCCAACGGACCTTGTTCACCTTACTTTAAGTATAAAAGGCCACACTTAATAACATTTAAAGGTAATGCAAGTTTATACATTCAAAGTGAATCTTGACACTCATATATATATATATATATATATAAGAAAGAAACATCGTAAAGGAGTAATTTGGAAACATAATGAGTTCAAGTCACCAAAGAACACATGGTGGAGATGGACAGCAGGAGGCCTCTGAAGAAGAAGTGGGAAAAATGACCTCTAAGCATGCCTCATCCCCACCACCGCCCAAGGAAAGGCGATACCACTGCACGCCTGACGAAAGAAGTGGGAAAAATGGCCGCTAATATGAGAAATATGGCCCAGTAAAACGCTGTCATGCAACATTGTTCATGAAAATGCACCAACAAGCTGGGTCCCGAACGTCTTAGCATAGGGCTTTTCCACAAGAAGGTGAAGAAAATGATACAGCGGGATACCCTCAAATGTATGGGATGAATGATGACCCGATGGAAAATGAGGTGGAAGTAGATACATCCACTAACTATGTTATGAGCCGTCCCAACGATGATATGCCAATGGAGGTAAACTTCTCCCTGAATATACTTAGGAAAACGAACCTCAAAGGTCCACTAGTGTCTTCGACAGAATTGGGCCCTCTAGGCTTAGAAATAGTCCCAGTGGCCTCCCCCAACTCAAAGAGGATGAGAACAACATCATTGGGTACGAGCTTCAAGGGGTGCCACCACCTCCTAGAAATAGGTGAGAGAGAAGAGACACAGTGAATGCAATAAATCAAGCTGGAACATCACAGCCTCTGTATCAGGCATAGGAAAATGACTCGACGGTCCTTGTAGATCGTTCAAGTTGGATGACGATGATGTAAGTTTGCCATTTTCTCAAGAGTTGAGAAGTGCCCCTGTTCCTAGCCATTTCGTGCCACCGAAAATACCCAAATATGAAGGAAAAAACAATCCGCCGAAACACCTCAACAACTAAAAACCCAAACATCTCTATAAGGGGCATCGCCGGTGTTAAAATATAGAGCTTTCCATCTCACACTAACGGGAGCCGCAAAATTTTTGTACGGTCGTATTCCTGCTAGTAGCATCAAATGTTGGTTGGACCTTAAAAAGACCTTTCTAAACCAATACTTGTCAAACAAGGAAGAAGAAGCCCCCATCTAGAGGCTACGGGATATGAGACAGCAAGCAAGGGAACCCTGAAAAGTTACTTGGTTCGTTTCATGGATGAGATGACCTACTGTGAGCAGGTCACAAATAGAGAGGCTCTTTCTACCCTAAGGGGAGACCTCAACATGAATACCCTATTTTGGAGGGACGTACGGAATAAAAATCCCACCTCTTATGATGCATTTATGGAAATGATGAGGAGCGAAATTTTCAACAAATATTTGATTGACACCTCAACATGAATACCCTATTTTGGAGGGACGTACGGAATAAAAATCTCACCTCTTATGATGCATTTGTGGAAATGATGAGGAGCGAAATTTTCAACAAATATTTGATTGACCATCGCAACCGAACCTCAATGGGGTTCTTGTTATCCCTAAAGCAGCGAAGGGGCCATATCTCCTATTTGGTGGATCAATAACGGACCCAAACAGGACACACAATAGCCCTCACCTCGGGACAAGCGTTGGCCACCATTATGCTAATGTCGTGCCATTTTATGGAAAGGTTAGACTTGATACTTACAGGCAGCTGAACTTACCCAAAGGAAGAGGCAGAGGCAGAATAATGAGTAGCGAGCCTAGAGATAGGCAATAATGCACATATCACAGAACTGGAGCTATAGCACTGAAAATTGCATGTCTAGGCCACATTATAAAGAACTCATTGGCCCCCATGCCGAGGGTAAAAATACCCACCGTGTGCAAAGAAATGTTCTCCCGCTTAGGCAAGAGCCTCGACAAAATGATGCGAGGTAGAACTACCGAAAGGAATTACTTCGGAGGGAGCATGAAGAAGATAGAAATGGGATAAGAGGTCAAAGGCCCAAGAGAGAGCCTCCAACAAACACTGATGACGCACCCATCAGAGAAACTGACACCACAATTGGCAGTCCGCATACAGGAGGAAGTTCCAAGAATGCTTTCAGGAAATATGCGAGAGAAGAAAATGATCTCTCATGGCGAGCTACTTAATCAATAACACCAGCCGAGATGCTGGGACAACCCCACCAATCATCTTCTCCCCAACAGAAGCTACAGAGTTCATTACCCACATTGTGACGTACTGGTGGTACGAGTCGTCATGGCCAGAAATGGCCTGAAGCATATACTGGTAGATAATGGAAATTATGTCTGTATACTGTTTAGAACCACTTTCGACAAGATGATGGTAGACCACGAGCTCGCTCCTATGACCATCTTTCTATACGGTTTTACTGGTGATAACATAGTTCCTAGGGGAATGATCACATTGGCTGTAAAAATGGGAGAGTTCCCATTTAGGGCTCACCATTTCATGGAATTCTTGATCATAGACCATCGGTTCGCATCTCATGGAGTTTAGGACAACCCGCCTGAAAGAGCTGAAGGTCGTAACATCCATACATCATCTTTGTATGAAATTCCCTAATAAGGAAGGATTTACCACGATACGAGGCGACCAAATAGGTTCGAGGGAGTGTTACTTCAACTCCTTGAGAAAATTCGATCCTCGAAGCGCAAACATGGTCCTGATAGATATTGAAATGGTTGACACGCATGAAGAAAGCTTAACCTCTGAACAAAGAGGAGACGTCAACATGGTGGATGCCCATTAAGAAGAGATCATTGAGGTGGATTCGGACCCCAGAGTTGTGGAATCGAACTCGCAGGTAGCCCTAGTAGAAAAGATGGAGCCTTTCCCTATAAGCTCGAACGACCCCACAAGGTCACTACTAATAAGGAAGGAGCTCGAGCCAGAAGCAAAAGCCAAGCTTAAAAGCTTCCTGCTCGACAACTTGGATGTGTTTTCCTGGAAACACGAAGATATGGTGGGCATTGATCCCAGAATCAGTTGCCATCAGGTCAACGTAGACCCAAAATTCACTCCCCATAGGTAAAAGATGAAAGCCCTGAACTCGGAGCGGTATGCGGCATTGAAGGAAGAGGTGTAGAAACTTATATGCAATGGGTTCATCAGAGATGCAGCATACCCAAAATGGATATCGAATCTTGTTTTAGTGAAGAAGGCTAACGAGAAGTGGAGGTTTTATATAGACTTCTCCAACCTCGTCCAAGCTTGCCCGAATGATAGTTTTCCACTCCCAAGGATAAACCAACTGGTTGACTCCACTGCAAGCCACGAACTATTGAGTTTCATGGACACATTTTTAGGGTATAACTAGATCTCCTTACATCCATCAGATGAGGAGCAAACCTCATTTATCATTGATCAAGGACTCTATTGCTACAAACTCATTTCCTTTAGTCTAAAAAATGTCGGTGCAACTTACCAACGATTAGTTGAACAGATGTTTTTCGACTTTATAGGCAAGATAATGGAGGTGTACGTCGATGATATGCTCGTAAAGAGCCTCAAGTCAGCATACCATATTGAACATTTGCGAGCCACTTTTGAGATTCTAAGAAAGTATCGCATGAAGTTGAACCCGTTCAAGTGCACATTTGGTGTCGCTTCTAGAAAATTCTTGGACTAAATGGCAACCAGCGAAGCATTGAGGCGAACCCGAGAAAATTAAGGCCTTGATAAACATGAAATCCCCCAGCAAGCCAAAGGAAGTGCAATGCTTGACAAGATGACTTGTAGCGCTAAACATGTTCATTTCTAAGGCTACAGACCGATGCCTTCATTTCTTTAAGGTTTTAAAGGGAGGGAAAAGGTTCCAATGGAACATAGAATGCAAAGAGGCGTTCCAATGGCTAAAGAAGCACTTGGGGCAAGCCCACTTCTTTCGAAGCCTAAGAAGGGAGAAACATTGCTCCTATATTTGGTTATTAGTGCTGATGTTGTGAGCTCAGTATTGGTACGAGAGGAGGGCAACACACAACTACCTATCTACCATGTGAGTAAGGCCCTCCTACCAGCAGAAACATGTTACACAGACGTGGAAAAGGTCACATTGTCCCTTATGATTGCTTCAAGGAAGCTAAGGCCTTACTTTCAAACCTACAGCATACGAGTCCTAACGAGCCTCCCACTCAAACAAGTGCTCCAAAAACCAGACTCATCGGGGAGGCTAATGAAATGGGCCATGGAGTTAAGTGAATTTGACATTTCATACTAGCCCAAAACTTCGATAAAGGGGACAAGCAGTGACGGATTTTGTCGCCAAATTTACAGAGGCAATGGATATCAATTTTACTATGGAACTAGTAGACCCACCAACCTAGAAGCTATATGTTGATGGGACCGCTGGGAAAACTAGGTCAGGGGCAGGAGTGCTGCTAGAAAGCCATTAGAGCCACAAACTTAATTGTGCGGTGAGGTTCGATTTCAAAACCTCCAACAACGCTGCTAAGTACGAGGCGCTTCTAGCGGGCCTCAGACTAGCCAGAGAAATGCAAGTCAAAAGCATGGCTTCCGAAGCGACTCTCAACTTGTCGTAAGCCAAGTCAACGGCAGCTCGTAGCCAAGGACAAAGGCATGGCGACATACCTGAAGAAAGTTATGGAACTAATCCCTTATTTTAATAAGTTTGAGCTGACTCAGACCCCAAGGGCAAAAAATTTGCAGGCATACCCCTTATCAAAATTAGCAAGAAACAAAGACTTAGAACTGCTTAAGTTTGTGCTTGTTGAATACCTTTCCAAACCCTCCACGACCAAAGATGACGAAGCGATGTGGGTCGGATAAACTCCACAATGGATGCGACCAATCATAGCCGACCTCAAGAACCACATCCTACCGGAAAACAAAGAAAAGGCCAGTAAGCTCATGCATAGGGCCAATCATTAGGTAATGCAAGATGAGGTCTTCTACAAAAGGGGGGTTCTCTGTGCTAAGAGAAATCTGTGAAGTGATTTGTGGCAACCACACGGGAGGCCTAGCTTTGGCCCACAAAGTATTGCGGCAATGGTACTATTGGCCGACTCTAAAGAAAGATAATATACATTTCGTGAAGCGATGTAATAAGTGTTAGTACTTTTTCTCCGTTCAAAGCTAACCGTCCCAGGAGCTAACCATGGTGTTCAGTCCCTGGACTTTTGTCAAGTGAGGGGTCGAAGCTGAGCCATTGTCTAAAATTTCCCAATCAATAGTCATAGATAATGGACGACAATTCGACAACAAGAAAGCTCTGAGACATTTTCGATGAGCTAGGCATCAAAAACCATTTCTTATCTCCTCAACATCTCAAAGCAAATGGTCAGGTCAAGGCAAATAATAAGATCATAAAGCATCTCTTGAAGAAGAAACTGGATGCATCGAGGTGGGTCTTCCCTCACCCCATTGCCTACAATTTAATGAGATCTCCAATGATGATATAAGGTGATGTGAACTCGATTTCCTTGAAGAAAGGAGAGAGGCTTCACAGATGAAACTGGCCTCTTACCAAAGTAAGATGATACGGTGCTACAATGCCAAAGTCAAGCGTAAGTCATTCAGGAAAGGCGATCTGGTGCTCAGGAGGGTGTTTTTATCTTCTAAGGAGCCAGGTGTGAGTACGTTGGGTCCAAATTGAAAAGGCTCTTACCACATTTCAAAGAGGTCAGGTCGGGAACCTTTTTGATTGGATATCTAGATGGGAAGGTGCAGCCCCATCCCTGGAATGTTGAACACCTTTGAGTGTATTACCTATAAGACTGTGTTCAATACGTGTATCACTTATGATGAATGTATATGCCCTTTTTCCTTTAAACTATGACAAGTTCATAAATTACGTCAAGTATGACAAGCGTATACACTCCTTCAATGGTTAAAGTATGGCGAGCCCATATTATGAAATTATTATCTATCTAGTATGACAAGCGTATACACTCCTTCAATGGTTAAAGTATGGCGAGCCCATATCATGAAATTATTATCTATCTAGTATAACAAGCTCATGAATCCCTTAAGTGGTTAAAGTATGGCGAGCCCATATCATGAAAATTATTATCTATCTAGTATAACACGCTCATGCACTCCTTCAGCGGTTAAAATATGGCTAGCCCATATAATGAATTAATTGTTAAACTATAACGAGGTCATACGTTGAATATGGCGAGCTCATATGTTGAACATGGAGAGCATATATAGTGAAGTAATTGATAAACTATGACGAGCTCATAAGTTGAAAATGGCAAGCTCAAATAACAAACTTATCAAAAGATGACAAGCTCATGCCAAGCCATACAATGAATTGTGGCAGGTTCATGAGCAGAATAGTTGGATATGGCGAGCCTGCTAAAACTAACGAGTTCGTGCAAACCTATTATACATTAATTGGTTACAGCGGGCTCATATCTATTTTTCATTCAAGGACCCCCTTGAGGGAATTGAAACACCAATTGGCTCGACCAACCCGCAAGACATTTGACAACGATGAGCCCATTTATTATTAATTTAACGATTGGCAATGACGAGCTCACGCGGCCTAATCGTCTACTCAATATGGCGAGCCCATATGACTAACTATAAGAGGTAGTGAACACATAATTATTTGGCAAACCACTCACGATCATGACGAACCTATTAACTTTAGTGGCACGCATGGCAAGCCCACCAATTAATTTCTTAATGAAAAAGTTCATTATCAATTTACAATTATGGCGAGCCCATAAATCAATCGTAAGTGAATGGCAAGCTCATTCATCATTGTTGTTTACGAGATTATAGCGAGGTCTGTTATGGCGAACCCGTTAGATGCTTTAATTTAAAAATAACCAGCTCGTTATCATTATTCAACGATTGTTATTATAAGCAACCCATTAAGGATCAATTAACTGAGTGAACCCATATGGGGATTAGATACCTATTTCACAATTAAAGCTCAATTGTGATGAGCTCAGTTAGAGGTGATTCACAGAAATCGGCTATGACGAGCCCATAGATCGACGTATAAACAACAAGCTCACGTCCCCATGACCCTGTAGCAGGTAATTGGTGGTAGTTAAATACAACGAACACACGATACCAATTCAGATTGGAAAAAAGAGGAATTTATATAATTGATCCAAATACATTACAAAAAGAAGGGGAAGCCAATACAAAGTTGCACAGAGTAAAAGAATAGCCTATGCAGCAACTTCTTGCTGGGGCTCCTCTTGAGCATTCACCACCCCCACTGAATCTTCCCTTTCAACGGTAGGGGTTGAAGGGTCATCCGATAGAAACTCGCCCTCCAAAGAAGAACATCCAGGGAAGGATGCAACACGGTGAGCATGTTAAAGATTTCATTGTACGCGACCCTCCTCCAATATATCATGAGGCCATCATACTCAGCCATTTCATAGAAATGGGCAACATAGTTATTAACTACTGCTTTCCCTGCCCCGCTCAACTGTTGCTTTAAATTGGCGACCACAGCTGTCAACTCCTCAATCTGGGCCTTCAATCCCCCTTTTCATTATTGGTGACCTCCAAGGTAGACAAGGCGATCCATTGAAGTTATCAAAATTCTCCATATGCCTCATCAGAGTACTCACCTCAGCCTTACAGAGGTGAACTTCCTTTTTCAGCTCATCATTCTCCTTGGCAATCGCCTCCGCTCTCGATTCTCGCTTCGGCTTGCTTGACCTTGGAAGCCTCCATGGCTTCATTGACAGAAGACGCCTCAGCCTTAACCTTATTCAACTCCACATCGACATCATTTGCCCTGGTGAGGTAGTCATTGTTAAGGCCATGTAGCCGTCTCAACTCCATCCTAACATTTATAAAGAATCCTTAAGAGCGAGCTTGCAGGGCAAGATCTGCCTCCATCATATCTATTGCATCACAAGTCTAAGTGTGTTGGGAGTACTTATCAATCTGTTCTTGTGATGGAGCTTTGTAGCCCCTTGAACCCTCGCAGGGAGCATCTCCAACACCATTGAAGAAATTTCATCCGACCTCCCTCCGAGGAAATTCTAAGCATTTCCTTCTGATGGTTCACTTTTGAAGTCCTTCCCGCTCCTCCTCTTTATTAAGCTCACCTCTTCTTCAGCGGTCATCCACATCAACAATTTTAACTGACAAAATGGGTTCGGCTATTATAGGACGCCGTAACGACTCGCCAAGGGTTGTTTAGTGTTTTGGTGGAGGCGACGACTATGTATTTTTTGAAAGAACCAATTTCCTCTTCATGGGCCTCTCCAAAGATGTTCCCCCTCCTCCTCCTTGTCTTTTTCCTTCTTCCCCATCTTCACCGGAGGAGGTGGTAGGTTCACCTTGGATAAACGAGCCAACTCATCCCATCGATTTCTATAAGTAGTCGAGCTGCTACTTAACAGCTTCTTCTTTTGGGCTTAGCCCAACTCCTCAGTTGGAGCAGGTTAGATTTTACATATTCTTTCTTATCATGTTGCCCTACAAAATAGAAAGTAGGATCTGAAAAGGCTCCACAAAAAAATTGGCTAAATTAACGAGGACAAATGTCCAAACTTACCCTTCGTGGCCATCAGTAGATGTGTGACAAATAGGTTCCTCTTGCTGATGACGTTTTTGAAGAACCTCTTCTCCATGGGTAGCTCGTAAATAGCTCGGATAATGGCCTACTTTGACGGCTTAAGCTCAAACCGGTTAACTGCAGCTGCACAAAGTTCGTGTTAAATCAAATAAGGCAAGGAAAAATGAATGAATAAAATCAATAGCAGCATGAGAGAAAGCTCTACTCACTATACTCGTGATACTAGGTCGGTACAGTGATCTCATGGATCATATCTCCTTCCACTGTTTGCAAGCAACCCCTAACCCAAAACCAAGACGATTCCATTTTTTTATGGAGGTCAAAGTCTCCCAAATGAAAGGAGAATGTGGGACCTAGGGATTCATGTAGTACTACCCCTCGCAATCACTTTCCCTACTGAAGGCTTGGGGCTGGAAAGGGTGTGGAAAACATAAGGAGGCATATCCTCGCCAAGAGTGACCTCTTTCCAAAGAAGGAAGACCCTTGTCAATTGGCTCCATGTGTTTGGCAATAATTGGGTGGGAGTTAGATTATATTGCCTAAGGATGAACCTGACGAAAGGGTGTAGAGGCAACCTCATCCCCCCCCCCCCAGCTAAAATAGCCTCGCTCACCGCAGTGCACCCCTTTTTAGGAAAACAGGCTCTCTCCTCTAGGGTCAGCACGAACATTTCATATTATCAGGAATCATATACCTCTCACGAAAGGTCTTTAATTTGCTCTCCTTTATGTCGGTGGACCATAAAGAGGCCCCTACCCTCTTGCATCATCCGCGCACTATGAGGGCCCCATTACCTCCATAATCCACTCAATAGGAATGATCGGGGGAATACCCGCCTCAACACATATTACGTCCATATCTACCACAGAAGACCCCCCATCCACAATGATCCTCAATGCAGAAGCCATTAAAAGTAAAAAAAAATGAAAGAAACGCCTCAGTAAAGGTGAATACTTACACAAACACTAAGAATCCAAGTCCCAGAGATATTTGAAGTCAGGGAAAGCAGTCAATCGCCGGCGAATGCAAGAAAATCCTTAGGTCGGAAGAGATAACGTCAACACTTGATATCTAAAACTTTCAAAAAGAAAAAATGGATTTGTATCCTTTTATATAAGCATGGAAAACGAACCCCCAACGTTAGATGTTCCTCCATTTTCATCTGAACCGTCCACCTATAACCCCATCAGTTACATTAAAACCAAAACGCGCCTATTAAAAATTCAAATCAACGGCTCTAATGAAATTGCACTGGACACGCGCCCAAGAATCGCGTACGTCTTGTTGAAAATGTCACATTATCATCAGTGCACATTAAATGCGCACTCTAACTTTGGGAACTGTCACAATATCTAGCTGCAATTTACGGAGAATCAGCATTTTCCAAAACCGTCAAAACACATCACCTGGGAGGCCTTGATAGTTTGATAGGCTCGACATCTACCTCAAAGGGGTCACATCTCGCCAGGAAGCCTCATTATGTTCCAACTGCCTCCGTATGGCTCGCCCCTTTAGCAATAGCCTCACCTCGCACCAAGAGGCTTCCTCACAGGTTCCTATTGCCTCTATATAGCTCGTATTCTTTTCCTAGGGCCTCGCCCAACACTAAAAAGCCTCGCCACGGACTTCAACTGGCTTAATGAGGATTGTCCCTCCAACCAGGACCTTGCTAGTTTAGAGAAACCTCATCACCGACTCCAGCCAATTGAGGATGCTAGATACATTCTTCCCCAGCTTCTTGACTTATCAAGTCCATACATCATATAAATAACCATACCTGGACTTTGGGGATTGTTGTCACTCATATAAATAATCGTAAAATATCCATGGGCCAAGACCTCAGGAGCCAATATGGGCGACTCAGTTGTGTACACTGGGACAAACCCTCTCCCAGGGAACAAAGTGAACCGATCCCCTTTGCAGCAGAGGCCCGCACAACCCTGATTCTATCGAGGCGAGTGGCCCAGACCCCAACAACATCTTGTAGTGAAGTGCTTGACATGACAACACCCTGCTACGCCGTTATTGCACACCTACACTATCAAATCTCAGGGCTAAGGTTAAAAAAGATATGAAGATCCTAGCACCTAAAGCCATTGACTGGGTGATTGATGTTAATAAGAGCCAATGAATCCGGAAGGACCACGTGCCTCATTATCCAACAAACCTCATTCACCTTACTTTAAGTATAAAAGGTCACACTTAACACCATTTGAAGGTAATATAAGTTTACATATTCAAAGTAAACCTTTGCTCCCTCTACTTGAAGCTTACTCCTCAAGCCGACCCTCTTTTTATCAACTTATCTGTTGACCACGTCATTGGTCCTCTTTTTAGGGTCAACAACAAACATGAGCATAACGACGGTGGAGATAGAACATGATCTTGTTTCTTGCATGAATCTTAGTCATTATTTTCTATCTAGTATTTGTTGAATTTAAATTGTGTTTTCTCGCATTTCTGTTCTTCTTGTTTATTATAGCTTTCAATAATTTATTAGTTTCTTTTGAATCTTCACATATCAAAAGCATTTTCAATAATTTTAAAATAGATTCTCAAAATAGAAAATTAAAAATGAACTCAAAATTGGAAATCAATCTGAATGGACTCTACTTTCTTTCTTTCTTTCTTTCTTTGGAATGGTAAATCTCCTCCTTTGTATTTATGAGGGAGGAAAGATAAAAAGATTTCAAAAATGAAAGAAAATAATTATTGGACGATGATGTAATCAAATTGGACTTAATGTATCCTTTTAAATTGCAATTCATTTAATAGATCTATCAGGCGATTTTTTAGGGAGTAGTTGACTGTAAAGTAGTATTTAGAAAATAACATAAATAAATAAAAAATCCCAAATATATTCACTCGTAATCAATTACAAT